>JAUMHM010091691.1:0-26460 GCA_032362435.1 Melikaiella ostensackeni
ACTGCAATGTTCACGAAACGTCGGCAAGATTCGTAGTTTTACACACGACTGAAACCCGAAACACCTCCTTTCATCATAATGAATCATCGTGAAAGCATTAAATCTATTAATATACAATTTATAGATCAGTTTTACACACACAGTGAAACATGGAGAACAGAAACAAAATTACAAATATATAAGACTTCTTCTTGCTGCGCGTATTCGACTAAAAAATTGCAATTACACTCTCCTCATTGGTTTATTGATTTTATATAAACATAGTTCACTACGTATGAACGAAGATTTAAATAAAATATTCAATAACACACTGTAGTGTCAATAATACTTTTCACTCGGAGTTCTGTTACATGAAATAAATTTTTCGATTAAAACTAGAGCATTCTTGCGTATAAAGTAAAATTTATTTGAAACAATACAAAATTTTTGTTTTATTAAATTTTTTTGCAATTTTTGGCAATAATTATGTGAATTTTTTTTTTAAGTTAAAGTTTTATATTATTAAGGAAATTTATTTTTTACAAAATTCCTATGCTTGCTTTCTGCAAATGCTCCCTTGATTTCAAACGAAACGAATATTCAAAAAACAATCAAAACCTAAGGTTAAGTAAGGATTATTTAAAATTATATTCATAGAACCTTATTACACTATGTGCTCGGTAGCTTGCTAGTTGTTTCATGAAATGTTTAGAATAGTTAGGCAGATTATTATTATTATACCATTAAGCCAAACCCCTTTCGGGGTAAGCGTAACTCTTTCGGTTCTGGTCTCGTTTCACTACTGGGGATGAAGGCATTTGTATGGTAAATTCAAGTAGGGGATGTTTAGGAGGAGAAGGAAAAGGTTTTGGATCAATCTCACAACGTCGCTCCGACACTAGTCGCTTGATCAATCTTTCTAGCAATCAACCCACGTGAAGAGCTTCGCAAAGCCATTATAATAACGGGAATAATTATAACAATCCACTTCTATAACTGCTTTTCAGCTTGGTTTCGAAATCGGCCACTCTCCGCACACTATACGTGCCTTCAAAAATAAACATTTTGTGCAAGTGTCACAAAAATTTACTTTTCCGCACTACTCACGAATTAGCCATTTCTCGCACGCTATACATGCCTCGAAAATCGAACATTCCGTGCATGTTTTAAGAAACTCTATTCTTATTGTCATTTCCGAAGAGCGCATACCCTCGTTATTCTAGAAACCTGGTATATCGGTGTATTTTCATGCATTGATTACGCATGTGGCCGTGAAAATATCGATCAAGATTCAATAACTAATAGGAATCGGTATGTTCTATTTCGGTAATTAGCCGAGGCAGCAGGGCGTTTAGAATGAAGTTGCCTGGAAAAAAATACAGAAGAGATGAAAATTGGAAAAATAGTACATTTCGACATCCTCAAAAACGTACTTAGTTTGCGAATACCTCCCCCCTCATACTTCGCCACCACCTTCAAAAATGACGCCTAAAATCCGTTTTTTTTCAAAATATCTCCTGTTTGGTGCATCTTAGGAATAAAAGTCTGGATAAGAATGATAGTGGATAAAATTTGCTAAAACTTTTCTTGAAACATTTTCTCACGAAACGAATATTTTTAGACTTATGTGCCATGTTTAGTATAGTGTATTTATAAATACTGCATAAATGACCGATTATCACCTGAAATTGAACTTATTATCGATTAATTATTAATTTTTAGTATGATTATTAATATTTTTATAATATTGAACTATTATTATCATCACTGTCGTGTTTATAATACTAATAGTAATAATTATTATTGTTAATTGTACTTGTTTCCACACCATCCATGAGGTAAAGTGAATGACGCGTTTTTTTTCTTGTGGTTTCCCCATTAGGCCCAATCTACGTGGATGGACGAATGGATTGATGGATGGGTGCATTGATGAATTTATTGATGGAGGGATGGATTTTTGGATGTCCCTATTGATGTAGTTATTTTAATGTATGTGATGTGGTCACTTTTGTCCGTTTTGGAATTCTCGATGGACCCGGTTGTGCTTCTCTTGTGTCATCCTTCTCTTGTGGTTCTCCTTCTTCGATTGAATCCTCTTCTTCCTCAGTTTGCGACAGTTGGGGATGATGTTATAATATCCTAATGAAACCACCCTAGGAGTGACACCGATCTGAATTGACTTTGCGCGGTATTAGAAACTTGTTATTTTCCCTGCTTAAAAAGATTGAAGAATTATTGCTGCAATCAAAGTGGTGGGAATCGCAGATTTAAAAAAAAAATTAATGATTCAGGGGATGATGTTCTAATATCCCTATGAAACTACCCTTGGAGTGACACCGATCTGAATTTACTTTGAAGGATTTTAGAAATTTTTCTTCATCCACTACGTAGAAAGATCAGAGATTTCTTGAAGTAATCAATGTGGTTGGCACCACAGATTTTTTCAATAACTCAATGACTCAGGTGATGATGTTTTGACAATCCCAAAAAATCACTGTTGGAGAGACACCAATCTGTAGTTACTTTGAGGCTGTTATGAATCTTTGTTCATCTCTTCTATTATTTGAATTTAATGCAAGTTTCTCAGAAATGTTATTCGTCCCTTAGTTAGCTTTACCGCAAAACTTTTCAAATCATCAAAGTGGTTGACCCCACTAATTTTCTGATTACATGAATGCAATGACTAAGGTTTTGAAGAGTTTACATATAGAAAATTCCGATCAAAAATTCAGATGCGTGTCACTCCGAGTTCGGTTTCATCGGAATGTTATACCATCATCCCTTGGGTCACTGAGTTTTTAAAAACATTTGTGCTGCCAGCCGCACTGATTACTACAGAAATGCTCCGATCTTTCTAGGCAAAGGATGAGAAGAAATTTCTAGCACCCCTTACAGTAAATTCAAATCGGTATCACTCCGAGGGTGGTTTCATGATAATGTTATACCATCACACCTTGGGCCATTGAGTTGTTCAAAAAATTGTGGTGTCAATCACTTTGATTACTGCGAAAATTCTTCAATCTTTCTAAGTAGAGGAAAATTGAAAATTTCTAGCACCCCGCAAAGTAAATTCAGATCGGTGTCACTCCAAGGGTGGTTTTCCGGGGATATTAGAACATCATCAACTGGGTCATTGAGTTGTTCGAAAAATCCGTTGTACCAACCATTTTTATTACTGCAGCAATTCTTTAATCTTCCTAAGTAGGGGAAAATTAAAATTTCCTAATACCCTGCAAAGTAAATTCAGATCAGTGTCACTCCGAGAATGATTTCATAGAAATGTTAAAACATTATCCCTTGAGCCACTGAGTTATTTGAAAAATCCGTGGTGACAACCACATTGATTAATGCGGAAATTCTGCGGTCTTTTTAAGTATGGGATGAGCAAAAATTCCTAGCACCCCTCAAAGTAAATTCAGATCGATGTTATTTTGAGGGTGGTTTCATGGAGAAGTTATGCCCATGCAGGATAAGGTGCCCAAATATGTGGAAAATGGGGAGCAACAATAAATGGAAGAAGACCTTTCTAGAATTCAGGTAACTCACCTGGGTGCGAACTCAACTTGTTTTCAATGCTCCGAACGAAGGTATAGGCACGTATTCACTTCATAATTTTCATTTTCCGAAACGACTACAATTAAAAATAATTTTTATTACCATTATTATTATCAAAATAACAATGATGATAATAATAGTTCAATATTTTAATAAGACTAAAAATTAATGAATAATCGATAATAACGTCAATTTTAGCATTCATGCAGCCTTTATAAATAGTTTACACTTAACATCGAAATATTTATTTTACGAAAAAATGTTCCAAACAAACGTTGTAGCAAATTTCATTCACTCTAATTTTCATCCAGTCTTTTTTTCTAGGACGAAACAAACAGGAGATATTTTGAGAAAAAAAGCGAATTTCGGGCGGCACTTTTCAAGAGGGTGACGAAGTATGAGGGGGGGAGGTATCCGCAAACTTAGTACGTTTTTCAGGATGTAGAAATGTACTATTTTACCAATTTTCATCTCTTCTACATTTTTTGCGGGTAAAAATACCCATTGCATGGGCTAAATACTGACTTTCGGCAAAGGAATCGTGCCACGCTCTGTCGCTAATAGCGAATGAATAATTTTTTCGATTATAAGTGATTTGCACGAGTATTTGGTAGATGATTGAAAGCTGTTTATAAATGATCTCGAGGTGATTGCAATAACTTGTATATGCCAATTACAAAAGATATATACCCTCGAGAAATTATGCGCTGTCATTTGCATACCTGCGAGTGCACCACGGTAACAGCTATAGGAACAAAAGGAATTTCAGCGGACCATATTAAAGATGATCCTTCATAAATCATCACTGCTCTTGTATCTGTGACCACAATGGAGAGTAGCTTACCATCTGGTTCTGAAATCATTATCAAACATAATAATTAATCGCCTGCGTATAAACCAAACAAAAACTTATAATTACAGCTAGAAATTTATTGCATGACTCCGACGAGTGTGATGCTTGCAGCATGAGCTGGAGGCTAGAAGCACGAGTCGGAGGTTAGTTTATGAGCGCAGCGAGTGCGAAAGTGAAGACAAGTGGAAACGAGCTCCAAACAAGTGTGTAGTAATTACCCGGCACGCACGTGTCTCCCACACTATTCCTTGCAGCAACCGACCGCAAAAGTCGCTCGTCGAAGGCTGCTCTAATATAGTGACAGGAGCGTCTGGAAAGAGTCACTTTGAGCCTAAAGTGAAGGCTGCTCCACCTGATGGCGCTATTGTTAGTAAAATGTAACGATTCGAAATCCTTGTGCAAAGTTGCTTTTTCAAAATGCACATGCGCAATAATGGCCAACGATGTTTAAAGTAACTATTACACACACTGTGTTGACAAGAGTCACGTCACATACTATTTAGAGGAACACTGTAACGGTATTTTCCTGGCTCCTTCCAGGAAACACCAGGAAAAAGGGTTACTTGATAAAAGGGTGTTTGATTTTAAGCTAAGAAGGACAGAAAAAACAAGAGAAAAGACCTCTGAACCTTTAGAACAAAATGACTTCTCACGCCAGGTGCCTGGGGGCACCGTTCAAAGGCTGAAGAAGCAATTAGATTTTAAGCAATGATTGGGGCGAGTTTGAAAATGGCCTGGCTTAGTGGCCTGGCTTAGTGGCCTGACTTGGCTCCTTTTTCGGTGAATGGCGTGGATATTTCTGACAATCCTGCACATATTCACAATGAAAATAAATAGATTTAAGATTTGTTAATTGACTTAGACCATTATGAAAAAATATATCTCCCTGTTGGAGCCGAAGGAGAGAATTTGAATCAAACAAGTCTCATTGATACAATTTTGGCTTCGCCAATATTTTAGTAGGTATAGTTCAAGAATGAATACTGGCAGACGGTTGGACAAAAACAATTGGACAGAATAAATTCATCGCATGATAAGATTTGTAGAAAACAAATTCAGTATTTCCTATTAAAGACTGAATAGCACGACCTTCACACTTTTAGTAAAACTAGATTGATTGACGAATTATTACTCTTTACAACTTTACTCCTAAGGCCATCCCAGGAACTACCTTAATGTACACTTAAAAGCGGGCAACAAGATTATTCTGCCATGAAAAATCATGAAGGAATCAGACGCCAGCGTCTCTTTTTATACAAACCACTACCACTAATCCACAGCATTTGTAGTCGCAGGAACTTCAAAAGCGGAAATCGTATTCGCGCTTCACCCAGGATGCACAACAGCCTATTGCAGCCACGACTACGTGGCTCCGTAGACTAGGGTATGGCCGATGCTCCATCCTGGTTGAGAAGATTATGCTGACGCCACGAAACAACTCCAAATCCTTTTCCTTCCTTACATCCAGATTTTACTCGTCCTCACCGAGAATAAAATAAAAAACCAAACCCAAAAGAATCAGTCCATGTCATAATCTCTTAGTCTGCCCCAGGAAAATTTGACTTGTTACTCCTTTCTTCTAAACAAGAGATAGCCTTTAGAAACGTAATACTCAACAGACAAAGTCAAATTCTCGAGCTTAATAAGCTTCTGGTCGGACCTCGCTCTCGCGAGGGCCCTTGCGAAGACAGGAGGAGTGGATTACAAGCAAATAAAACAATTAATACAACCATGTAATGTGCTGTTTTGGTTGAACGTGAGTTCGAACATTGTGATAAAAAAAGAGACTAGAAACTAGCAGCGAGATACTATTGCTCCCTGCATGGTCACGTTAGAATGCAAGCACGTCCGCCAGACGCCCCTCGGTAAGTCTCATCGTAAGCTTGAGGAGCTCTGTGCATGCGCGGCAAGTTGGGCTCAATCAACTAGCCCCGACTCAATCCATTCAAGTCTTTGGCTTTAAACGACGTTATCAATTAACAGATTCTCAGGCAATTCGCCGAGAGAGAAATCGGCGACTAATTAATGATTCAATATCAATTTAAGTGTTTGATAGTGTGCTTCTCTCTTAATTTTATAAGGACTTGAGTAAGACCTCATGGTCAATCGTTGAACCGCTGATCGTCTGTGCGTGAGCTCACGTAATAATGAATTCCAGGGAACTAGTACGCTTAAGTGATGGTCGGGCCTCCACGTGGCTCTGCCTTTAGAGGTGAGTGAGCCAAGTTTCTCCTATGAAGGAGGCATCGTGCTAAGTGAATATTTAGGTTGATTGGCCCACTGTTGCTCAACACACATAAGAATATCTAGCGCCAGTAAAATTTGGTAATCAATATGGGGCGAAATTCATCAAGTGTACCCGCCACGTCGTAATACAGAGGCTCGAATTTTCGTTACGTTACCACGCATCCGGACACTCAATTTACCTTAACTTCTACAAAAGTTATCCAAGTGCGGCTGCTATATTTTTTTCTGAATTTTTTGCTCTATAAAGCTTGTATCTGTCTCTTGAAAATGATCTATTACCGAAAATCGCAGCGTATCTAGACATTCTAGATGCGCCGAAGTGTTCATTGGGTGCTTTCGTCATACTTTTTATCATTTATTCATGAAACTGTTATTTTAGATTTGAGTTAAATTGAATATTAACACTTTAGGATTCATAGTTATTTTTGGTGTCGTCGCATTGCGCAAGGAATGTCGTATATCTCGGCCAATTCTTTTCGCCCCATTTTTGCTAATAGATCATTTTCAAGAGATAGAAACAAGCTTTTTAACTCAGCAAATTTTGAAGCAAAAGATAGCAGTTACACTTGGAGAAAAACTCAAAAATCTGTTTTAAATTAAAAAATGAAGGTAAAATGATTTTTCAATGAAAAAATCATTATTTTCGTCGTAAAGCTGCAGAAAAAACATTTCCACAATTCCCATAAGAAAGTTAAGTTAAATCACTTTTGTAGAAGTTAAGGTAAATCGAGTATCGGCGTGCGTGGTGGAATAACGATCGAGCCCCTGTATTACGGCAAACAGTCGTACTAGATGTATCTCCTTTGGGGAATTAAAAGAGGTCCACTAGAACTACAGTTCAGTGGAATTTCTAGAAGATCAGAGAACAAGTTTTTAGGTGGGTACACCAGAGGAATTTTGCCCCATATGCCTCTATTCAGCATCGCTTAGAGTCCGTTTCTGTATGATTGTATTCATGTCTCTCCTTGAAAGTATAAACTACCACGCCATATGTTGAGCGCGATGAATATATTACAGTCACTGTTGATAATGGGGAAGTCAGACAGCCAGAAAGACTTAGAGTTCCACAAAGTAGAACCGTGGCTTTTCAAAAGTCATTGATTGTATCAGTAACAACTTTGTGGAACAGCTAACCCGAGTCTGTAGTGAAAGCAGAGACAGTTTCCTTTTCCAAAAACAGACTGTCAAAGTATTTAAAAGAAGTAAAAAAATTTGTATTGGATGGCGCGGATATGCAGGCATGTTCAAACGTCACAAAGATTGTTTTGTAACCTACGAAGCATGCAATGACAAAGCGAATGTCATTGCCTATTTATTTGATGCTGAATGAATCGCCTTACAACCGAAGAAATAAAGAGTTCGTATTCGCAGGGTTTTGGTTTGGTAGAGACAAACCACATATGAAAGCATGCACGCCTGTTCCGTTGTAGCAAAACAGTTCGCGAAACCGTTATTTGGAAGCAAAGAAAAAATAGGATTAATGTCTCGTCGCTTGATACCTGAAACTGATACGGTTTTAGTTAATATAAAATGTCTTCATCAAGTAGGCAGAATAACTCGTCCTTTTCCTGAAAAATAATTTTTGAAAGCTCTAAAGTAGGAAAACTGGATATTATATAATAGCATATCGATTCTTTTCTATACATGCATTAATTTTTAATGGATTAGGGTGTTTTCGTAGAAGCTTCATATATTTTGTCGCTAACAAAGATTCAAAATCGTCAATTAGATTGGGCCGATCAATTGCTATACACATTTGTAGTAGGTACTAAAGAACCGTAACTAAAAGCAGCTACGACGATTAATGTGCATTTACTTTTGCACTTATATAGAGATGTATACGATTGGGGACCATTGTGGGCCCATAACGCATTTAGTTCCTAATCAGAAAACAGACAATTGTTTAGAAGGATTCATTCTGTTAAGGTCCCTCATCATTGGCACTGAGATGGTTCAGAAAAGTCTCCAATTCTCTGGACTCACATATTTTGGTCCACCTTCAATGGTAAATATATCATAAATAGTAACTTCAAACCTGTCGCTCAAAAACACCGTAACTTATGCAAAAATGGTGAAAAGTGGTTGTCTTTTTATGTCTTCAGGAAAATCCAACAAGCACTCAAATAAGACTTACGCTATGTTACGTCACAATCCATATGTGAAATTAAATTATTTCATTATTGACAGAAACATTCAAATGGAGTATACTATTGTTAAGATACTTCGAATAGTAAATGCGTTTAGCGATGGGTATAAAATGTCGAAAAGAATTGAACAAATAAGCGATTAAGAATCTGCGGTTTTAACAATTAGAATCAGTGAAATATGTGTTCTCATTACTGCCAACAAAAGTGATTATGAGTATGTCATGCCAAATTTATATTTGTACTAAAAACATACATCTGTATTACGTCTAGATATTGAAGTTCAGTAGCGAAAAGAAAAGTTTGTATAATACCAAATTCTTATTGTGCCTTTCGCTAAAAGTAAAGCACCCGCACATGTTTTTGAATATCAGTTAATATGTTACTTATGATGTGTCAAAAAGATCAAAGATGGAGTAACTCTACTTATGTAGAATAAGTGGAAGAGAATTTTCCATGATGAAGGATAATTTGCTCGGTGTTTTTTTTCTACTTCCCTATTTTTAAATGTACATAATTCTGGGCAATTGATCGAGCCTGACAAGGAATCTGGTCAGGTTTCGAAGCGCGTCACTGAACAGAATTTTTAGATAAATCATCGTCTGAAAGAAGTCGTATAAATGAATAAGGCCTTCCTCATTTTATTTTCATCCCATCTTAATTATGATGAATTTTTTTTCATAAATTGTTTTCAGCTGCAGATAAGAGCATTAAATTCAATAATTGTGTGAATAATACTTGTCCAAGTTATCCTTCTTTGTACTTGTTTCAACATCACAGCGGGATTGAATGTTTCAAATCTTTTTGATTGATAGTACATTGTGCACCAAGGGTGCTACATGTGTCTTTATAGCCGAGCGTGATTTTTTCAGGACGAGTCGTAGGTGAGCGCGAAGCGCGAGCCAGAGACAAGTCTTGTAAACACGCGAAGCTTATAAAGACGTACTACCCGTGCTGTACACTGTACACGAGCGCGTTTTGGCATATGGAAGTACGGTTATAAAGTGGTATTTGGGACTTGGAGAGTAGGCATAGACATGGCAGCACTTCCAATACGTCTACATGATTGCTGGATGCTTTATGACACCCTGATTTCAGGGAAATATTGTTACTTCATTCCCTAGGGAAATAAAATGTACCCCCACCACAGACTTCATTCACCTGTCGGTAAACGGAAACTTGCCACTCGCAAAATAGGTGGTATAAAACGCCCATAACGCGCACATGTTGCATAAATGCTATTATACAGATTTTATCTAAGTTTCTCATTTAAGTCATTCCGATCAATTCTAACAGTAGATTCCGTTATACCATCCTCAAAAGGAACGCCTTTCAACTCCGTTGGGATTCGAGCCCAAGACCTTTCGTTTCCTGGATGACTGCTCTTATGATTCAGCCACGAAGAAGTCCACTCAAGCTTTCTAATAGAAACCTTTGCGCTTTCTAGCTATACATACACAACTATATAATTTTCATCTGAGATTCTCATTTTAGTCGTATTGATCAGTTCTAACAGGAGATTCCGTTTAACTATCCGTAAACCAGAAATATATCATACCAACCCAATCGACTAATCAATGCTTAGAAATAGTTTCACGTCACTAAGACGAGATACAAATTTTTCAATGAGACATGTAATACAATTTTCTGTGAAAAATAAACACCTTACAACTTTTGGTTCCCTGGGACTAGAGCCCACAACATTTCGTCTGCCAGACTTTTATTTATTATCAGGTGATAGAGCAATCTTTATTTAATGTCTTATTCAAATACAATTTTTCTATGAGCGCAAAAATTATCAACACTTTTTTTCTATTCAGTTTTCGGTAACAAGGAAGACTGCAAAAATTAACATGAAAGAAGAAAATGTTGTATTCAGTTAGAAATATTGGAAATACACATAAGCAAAAAAATACATATTCTATCATTCCGACAATAGAAAACTTATTTTGAAGGTTGGAAATATTGATCATAATAGTTATATTCTTGTCATCATATCCCCTTCGAAAAATAGGATTCAGGCTTTGATGAAAGCCCAATTTGAAGTCTGTAGCATATCATGTTTGATCGCTACACTCCCGGCTGAAAGTTTGGGTACATTGATATTTTAAAAAATTTTCAAATGGGTATCATATGTTTAATACAATTTGTAAATTTTTGAAAATCATATTTTCCTGAAACGTATACAAATTTGCAGATTTGTATAAATTGTATTATATATAAATTATATAAATTTATATAACATATATTTCATAGTATATATAAATTATAAATTTGCAGATTTGTATACGTTTTAAAAAAATATAATTCTAAAAAATTCCGAAATTTTATTAAAGATATGACATCCATTTAAAAACTTCAAAAAATATCCATGTACCCAAACTTTCAGTCGGAAGCGTACGTTTTTTCAATAATGCTCAAAAACACGTTTTTAGGCACCTTTGACCTAAATTTGCTCTTGAACCTGACGTGAAAGATAAATTTCTCTTTCAGATTCGGACCAAAAGTCAACGGAGAATGATATACCTGATCCATTTAACCCACTTGATGCCCAGCTCCTGTTGAAAGATTTCCTCGAATTGTAATACGAATCGTGATATGATTGTATCGTTTGTACGATTCTTTTTTCTGTAATTGTGGGATAGATGCTTAGTCATACAGACTCACGATTTTTGGCGCCACTGACTTAGCTACGTTAAAAACAGACTGTGACAATTTTGAAAATAAAACGAGAATTGCAAAAATTGGTAAAAAAATCGAAACCTTAACCATGAAGCGCGGGGGTTGAGTATTAACGTATTCAAAAAAATGTTTGCCTCGATTTGTCCTTCCAAGCGGCAACTTTTTCGCACTATTACGTTGCGAGTTTCAAAAATTGGGTTTTTCGGTCCACCCCAATGATCACCACCCGAGCTCTCACGAGTGAGCAGAGAGAAATGGTGGTGGAAGTGTAACATGTGGCGCTTGAGCAAGTTTCTCCTCTCTGGATAGGCCTGTATGAGAGCATTGGTCTAGCCAGCGCGGTGCGAGAAACTATTTCAGTGAAACTAGAGGAACGAAAAGCAGACGAAAGAATGCATAGTACGTGCGGAGAATAGCAGCTGCTATCCAAAATAAAAACGTAGTAAGTCACATTTGCCATAAGGTCAACAGTCGAAAATTCACACGGATTACTCGCGCAAAGTAACCCATTTCTTTGGGTGTTTTTTTTCGGACCCTGGCGTCACAAAGCCAAACAGGTCAGTCACCCCCACTAAAACTTTTCGTACCATTTCCCTGCTGTCCCTGTACTGTCACCGACGATTGATGAACGATGCGGATAATATTTCTGTTTCCAGACTCTCAGTGAAATGAGTGAGAGGCATTCTTTTCACTTACTCCAACTAGTCTTACTCGTTTTATACTCAGCTCTGAATGAATACTTCGCATTTAATCATATAGTACATTGTGAATGTAATACTAAATTGATAAGTTTCTATAATTATTTTAATTTTTAATTTTACATCATTCTAATTACATATAGCACATTGTAGTAAAATAAGTACAACATAAGTACTGTATCAATTCTTGTAAAATGTGATCTTCATTCTCATACTTCTCTGATTACTTTCTGAATGCCAATTTAAAGTTTATTGTTTGATGTACCCAATTTTTATTTTGACTGTGATATTTAATAGTGAACGTGAGATTCCATCCATTATTTTGATAGACATCTTAAAAGTCTTCATTGCTTTCAATTATTCCATTTCATGATTACAGGGTACACGTTTTTTAAGTGATTGAAACAGAAAATAATCACACATTTTTCAATAATGCTTGTATAAAATATTTAAATAATTGATCTATTCTCCACCTGAAGCTAATTAACTTTTATTGAAGAAACTGAAAAATTCATCTTTTGAAAAAAAAGTATTTCTGTCAAATCTCAAAAAATTATTACATCAAATTTATAAGAACGATCATAGTCTTCGCACTCAAAGCAAAAATAACAAAATTTTCCAAATACCAAATTATATTGTATGGGTAATGGGTATATTGTACATATTATAAATATTGTGAATCATTTATTTTACAATAATTAATATAGTACTTATATTGTACTAAGTTTGCTAGAGTGTACTGTATGTAATTAGAATAATGTTTAAAAACTTAAATAATTTATTATTTTAATATTTTGATTTATTTGATTTATCCTTATTATCCTCATAAAAATTTTCAATGTTAGATTCATGAGTATTTTATCAATGCTTAATGTACTCAGAATAAACATCTGATATAAAAAATTGTAACAAGTCAGTAGACAGATATACGGTTGATTGCGAGAAATTCATTCAGAACTGCGTAGAAAGAAAAAGAAAGTATAAGGTGCTTTCGCAAATTCATGGTCATTCTCTAGATGTTGTTAATGAAACATCATCATCATTGTTAATTAAACAAAGAAATCTCTAAAGATCAGCAAGGATTAAAGATATTTACCGATTTTTTACTATCTTTTTTTGATTTTCTCGTAATAATATAAAGAAGCCAATACAGCCTATTAAAATTTGATTTAATAATATTTTAAAGAATCTTCATTTCTCTCAACCAAGTCTAATCTTCAAGCAATGGGAAAATCGCGTGAGGCAAGCAGCCGCCCGCTCGACCGGCACTAAATGGGCTGGTCGCGCGAAGAACGCAACGGGGCCCGCAAGTTTCGTATAGTTGGAAGATTGATGCCGGTTGAAAAAAATCAAAATTTTGTAAAATATTATTAAATCGAATTTTGATAGACTGCGTTAGCTTCGTTATATTATCACGAGAAAATGAAGAAAAAGATAGTGAAAAATTGGTTAATATCTTCATAGTCTAGTAGCCAGTAATACTTTTATACATACTAAAGGGTCAACTCAATAACTTTAGTTTAAAAAGTCCGCAAAAGTCCCCTTATTATGAATATCAAGGTTACTTTTTGGAAGTCTGGTGCAACCATTTTTTTTAAACAATGACGCTTATTTTGTGGAAATTTTTTTCTAAAATTACGTTTGGAAAGTGTATAGAAAAACAAAACCTTTATGGTCTTACAAATTCTTTATAGAATGAACCGTTCTCAAGTTAGAGCGTTATAAGCAATTGAATGAGCACTAAAATTGATGTATTTGCGGTTGCATATCTCGGGATCTATTAAACCGAGAAATTTCGAAAGAGACGTAAATAATTTGTCAGGACACTTTCTCCACGAAAAAAAAATTTTACAGCGGTGCCAAAAGTTTTCTTAATATATAAGTGTTAAAAATGGTCCTATTTCAACAACGATGTGTGCTGTTTTTTGTACTTGCAAATGAAAGACTTTATGTGCAAGGTCGATGCTATGACTTTTGTAAGGAATCTTGGGGAAATCACCCTGACAAAAAATTCTTTTGTAACTTCGCCAAAATTTCAATCGTATTTTCATTAATAACAATTTCTATAAACAAATACGTATATTTGATATAGCATTTTGTTTTTAAACGTGTTTCTCAAATAATATAAAAAGTGAAAACTTTGTGTCTCATATATTTTCTTTTAATTCTAACTGTTTGTTAACTATGGCCTTATAAACAATTAATTGCAAAATAATCTTTGGTCTGTTGTAGCTACAATTCTACAGTTAAGATTATCGATCTCTTTAGTTATTCATATTGTAGTTTCCTTGTAATCTTTCTATCAGTTACCACTCCGAAGACATCGTTCTTTTTTTTATGAAAATTTTTATCAACAAGAACCTAGATTATACGAACCTGCTGCTTTCATTTACGGTTTTTGAATGAGGCCCAAAGAAAAACTGTTATCTCTCTCAAGTTTGCTCTTGATTCAAATCATTTGTTACTCACGGCCTTATAAACAATTCATTGAAGAATAATCTTCGGTCTGTGGCAGCTGCAATTTTACAGTTGAGATTTTCGATTTCATTTTTAGTTATTCATCTGTTAGCTTTCTTATAATATTTCTCTCTGCTATCGCTTTGAAAACTTCGTTTATTTTTTAATAACAAGTGTTATCAACAAAAAATTGCATTGCACTTCGGCATTGTATATACCTACATGCTCAACTGTTTGTGATTGAGAATTTACCCCCTACTCTTAACGCCATAAAACTGCACAGTCTTCAATCTTTTTACATACGTTACTAGCAACACAACTGTTCCTCAAAGAGTTAATAATATGTTTTTTTCGATTGATGAGCAAATTCCAAATTGCAATTGCAAGACATGTTGTCGACGCACGTGTCCCTGTTTTAGAGCTGGTATTTCATGCTTCTCACTTTGTTCTTGCTGAAACAAATGGTTTGAATAAAGAGCAAATTTAAAAGAGATAGAAGATTTTCTTTGCTCCAGATGCAAGGAACGCGAATAAAAGGAACAGTTTCGTTAAATCTAGGTTTCCTTAAATAACAATCGTTGTTAACAAAAAAAATGATGTTTCTAGATGGGTAAGAGAAAGAGAGATTATTCGGAAGCCACCAAATAAATAACTAAAAGGAATCGAAAATTTTAACTGCAAAATTGCAGCTGGTACAGACCAACGATTATTTTACATTTAATTGTTTATAAGGCCGAAATTAACAAATGTTTTGAACTAAGAGCAAATTTAATAAAGACAAAAGTTTTTCTTTGTGTCTGATTCATGAAACAGGGATAAAAAGAGCAGATTCGTTAAATCTAGGTTTTTGTTGATAACAATTATCATAAAAAAAAGAACGATGTTTTTGGAGTCGTAATAGAGAGAAAGATTATTAGATAGCTGACATATAATTAACTGAAAAAAATCGAAAATATTAACTCTAAAATTGCAGCTGGCACAGACCAAAGATTATTTTGAAATTAATTTTTCATATGTCCGTGATTACCAAATGTGAAACATGATTCCCGTTAGTGAAAAGTAGTCATATTTTATGTTTTCGAGGTCGCTGAGTACAAAATTGGAGTCGTTGTGGTTTTATGACGTCACACTTCGTTTTCAACCCCAAAAAAGCGTGGCAAATTGGTAATTTTATGTAAAGCACGTCCTCGCACTGCATAATTATATGTTTGATCCCACAGTGATATCAGATGATGTATGCATCTTTGTTATTTTGACAATGCTGAACGAGATTTTCTCTCAGTTGTAACGGTAAATTTTACTCCACCGTTATTTTAATTTTATTTCTCACCCACGTTCCGGAGTACTATAACCAAAAACAACCGTGTCTTTCAGAAAGGGGTGGGCGCCAGGCGCGCATGCGCCATCGGTACCTCAAAATCAACTATAACAAAACTCGACTCGGGAACGTAAGTGGACTTTGCACGCTATAGCTCAGCCCTCTGATGAGAAAGGGTAGCGGGGATGTGTCAGACAGACAGGAGAAATCCGTTAGAGTTGAGATTCTTACTCGTGAATAATTTAACACAAATATTCGTGTGGTGAAATGGCGTACATGATTTATTCAAAATTCACAGGCAAGAAAATAGGTGGGGGGGGGGGGGTCGGTAGCAAGCGTTAAAATTTTCGGTAGCACATGACAGGAATCATGACGAGAAAAATACATTAATTTTCGGGTCGAGATATGATACTGATGTGCTTCGTGCCGACATTCCAAAGGCAAATGAATTAAATTTTTAACTAGCTTGAATCGAATAATCACGCTAAATAAATTTACAGAGAAGCACAAGGATTTTATTGCAGAGAATCTACTTGAGAAAAATGAATCACCAGCCGAATTAGCGTCCTACACAAGCCACGAGGCCAACATGGCGGCCGAGATAGCAACGATAGCGAGGCGACAATTCATGAAGGCGGAATTGCGTGATTGCTTATAAGCGGCGGTAACCAAAAAAAGAAAGACCAATTTATAAGAGGGGCGGGAACGAACTAATTCTTCCACGACATTACACTTTCCCAATTTCAAAGAAAAATAGCCTTGGAGGCTCGAGTCAAACTCCGCGTGTGCTACCACAAATTACTCAGTCGAGCCAAACTCTAATCAAAAGTTCACCAGCACGAACACGGGGAATTTGGCGGTTTACACAACTCACGGACGGTGAGCCTGAGGTGACCTTACCTCCACTCTTCAAGGTGATAAAACTAATTTTTTTTCTAATTTCTTTTTTTTCACAAGGTACAAGATAACAAAGGAAGTCAGTTTTAGTCGAGTTCAAAGAGCAAGCGCGCGACTGATCCGTTCAGGCACGGAGCTGCTGGACGAAAGAGAACGTGGCTTGTCGGTTGCCAAGCGCGTCGTTTCGCCTCTCTTCCACATCATAGGAGTCTTGAATAGGCTGAAATCTCGTCCAGTGCCTTAGCGTCGAGGGCCCTCTAAAGGGATGTGAGAAGACTTCCTCCCTCATGAGGGATTCCTGGTGCAGACCAATGGTATCGCTCCAAGGCGACTAAGTTCATTCCCAAAGCCTAGGGAAAATGATCCGGAGTCATCCCTGGCTCTGGAGGCATCCACGGTTTCCAGCCAGGTTCCGGGACTATTGGAGACAGCAATCGGAAAGCCGGGAACCAGATTCAACACGAGAATCTCGATTCTTAGATAACGACGGCAGCAAGCAAATGTCAGTTCTCTGCGTGCACTCAGAGTTCTAGAATACCTCGTTGTCCCTCGCTGAGGATGAAGCCGAGGTAAGGTCCTGAACAGAATGAACAAAAACGCAATGAGCCCTCAAATTCTTAAAATTAACTTAAAATATGCCCTTGGAGTGTCGTACCCCGTGACAGAAAGAAACAGTTCGCGGTAAATTAAGCTGAATAAAATAGCAAAGTGGCTGGCCAAAATTTTGCCACGTCACACAGTATGATCTTGTTGCTTGAATGAGTGACAAAATCCTGTTACTCCGACAAGTTCTGTGAACGATGACAACTGCCCTAAAAGGGGATGTGTAGAATGATTTGTATCAACATCTGTTGGAGTAACGAAACCAGTAGGAGCGTACTGCCTTGCAGGAGGGAATTAAGGTGTGAGGATGAAGTTCATTTTCTGTAGAAATACTTGAAAAATAATACGCGAATGGCACTTCTGAATTTTTAGTGTTAAAGTCTAAGTTACAGTTCATGGGTGGTTACTGCCAAAAATTAATTACGAGTCTGTACTGCCTACCCGATTTGAAATGAATTCGGGAACTCGGACATTCAAATTCTTTGGTAATTTGCTGAAAATTTGGCCGTTTAACATACAGATGAAGAGCTATGAAATACCAAATAATGTACCTAACAATACTTGTCTTCTGTACAGGTCATGCTGTAGCATTGGTGGAGTACCTGGTATCCACATGATATATACACATTAGAAAGCATCTTTACACTTTTTTCTAAAAGTATGAGTAGAGGATTATATTTAAGGGTGGGGCAGAAATCGAAAATTTTCTATCAGGGAATACTTGTGAAACGCCGGAAGAATGGTCCAGAAAATATTGACCCAATAAAACGTCTGTCCGAAAACGCTTGAAAACTAGACGTGTGCATTTTGTCGCATCGAATATGGCATTTCCGATTTAACTTGCGCTATCGTTGGATCGGTTTTATTTCGATTCGATCGACCCATCGATCGAATGTCGAAAAACTGACATTCGATTCGTGCTGCTGTCGGATCGGTTTTCTTCGATTCGATCGACCCGTCGATCGAATGTCAAAAATCCGACAATCAATGCGTCATCGAATCGGTTTTTCGATTCGATTGGCCCGTGCGAGGCAAAATCTAATATTCGATGTGCTTCAGATTGAATCGGTTTTCTACTTTTTCACTTTCAATTTAGTGTTAAAATTGTGAAAAATGTTAAAATTGATTAAAGAATCATAACACGTAATTTGTCTTCTGTTAGAGGTATGTACGAATGCGTGATGACTGCGAGCACGATAAATATGTACGTTGAAATTTGATAAGTGTGTGTGTGTGTGTTTGTGTGTGATAAGAGCGACTAACGCCAGTTTGCGTACCGCCGGGCTCTGAGTAGGATCGTTCTTGCGACAGAGACGATTCTTAAATGATTAAAGGGTGTGAAAAGCATACTTCATACAAAGTGTTGTTCTAAGGGTGAAGAAACTGTTCCTCTTTAAAGTTCTGAAGAATAACATGTTAAAAACTAAGTCTACTCACAAATCAAAAGTGTACTTTGTGACTACTCCTGAATCACCTTAGATTTAAATTTACAAATTCATGAAATTTGGATAATAATAATAATAACTAGACTGTAATACCAAATATTTGGGGGCTCGTCCGGGATCTATGGTGAACTTAGGATGCCTAAACTTGAGAAAAAAACAGTGAAAAAAAAGAATTTCCTTGAAAGTGTACAAAAATTCAACATGGCGTCGTGTCGGTTGGATTCAAATCTCAGAGCTCGAGCTACTTAATTTACGTTAAACTCTCAACGTTGTTCAAATTCGTACTCTACGTACTTCTGAACTTCTTCTGAAGCAGTATTAACATTTTGTAAATTATTCTACAGTTTTTATCGAAAAGAGGATACTGTACCGTGTACAATTTCAAATCTTGTGCAAGTGTCAGTATGTGCTCACGTAGATGAGACGCACCTATACAAGTTACATAACATGCATACTCTCATATACGAGGTAGTGGGTTTACGAAAACAAGGATACATTCTGGAGAAGATACTACGAGAATATAAATCAGTGCTTGTTGTGCTGATTATCGCTATCTTGTCAACTACTATGCCTGTCTCTCTTGGGAATTATCGATCGGCCAAATGTTATTTTGGGTCTCTTAACGAAGAAAGCCTGTCTGTTTAACAGCTGAGGGGATTTCTGTTCCATCACAATTCTAATGGTGAGTGATCCTCAGTTTAAAGGGAGATCGTCATATCTTCTCTTTTCTCAATCTTTTTTCCACAGAAGGGACTCTACATTTTTGGGACTGGCACAATCGCTGCTATAACCAGCTGTCAATCTCTATAGCGATTTAATGACAGTGTGAGGTTAAGTCAATAAGCTTTCTTGTTCAAAGCATCTTTCTAAATGAGTCTTTCCTCTCATGTAATTTTCTTACATTTATAACTATAAACTTGTATTGTTACTCTTTATTCAAGCCATTGTTAATGGTCCGAGAACGAATGTTTCTTATTTATATCATATCTAATAATTTGATTGCCTACTCAACATGGCGGATGATTAAACGAGATTAGGTAACGAACTGTCAAATTCACATCAAGCGATTTTGAGAACGGAATCGAATTTCAAAATGATTTCTGTCGCAAAGCGAAATATCGCTACTGCTAGAAGTCGTCTCGCCTTATCAAAAGAAAAATGGTCAGAATGTCGTAAATTAGATACAAAAATTCATAATCTCGCCAGTTCCGAAGAGAAGGTGACTTTAGAGTATTTTGTGAAAAATCAATTTCTAAAAATAGAAGATGCCGTTTTAGACGCATATGATTTTGTCAACAATCAAATTGACACTTTTGTCTCGCATCATTCAGAACATGATTCTGCTGCTTCTAGAGATCATAGTATTCAACATAACGTTAATGCTCCCAAATTACCAAAAATCAACATTCCTTCATTTTCGGGAAATTACACAGATTGGGAAAACTTTCGAGATTTATTCGAAGCACTTATAGTGCATAATGATTCCTTGCCTAGCGTTGTGCGATTTCAATATTTAAAAACATCATTAACAGGAGAGGCAGAAAATTCGATTAAACATGTCAAAATTACTGAGGCTAATTTTAAAACGACTTGGAAAAATATTGAAAGGCGTTATGCCAATGAAAGGTCTTTGATTGTTGCTCATTTGAATGAAATCGCAAATATACCAAATGTTGATAATAATTCTGTGAGTGACTTGAAATAACTTCGTGATGCCACCAATGATGCACTTGCCGCTTTAAAGTATATAAACTGCCCTACCGATCAATGGGACGATATTATTGTTTTCTGGACGACGCGATGTCTTGATGGAGCATCATTAAAAAAGTGGGAGACGCAGCTGGGGTTGAGTACAGAATACCCATCCTATGAAACCTTGGATGAATTTTTAGACACAAGAGTAACTCAAGTACCTTAGAAGCTATTCAACTTGCGAATACAGAAATAGCGGGTAAAAATAAGACCAACAAGTCGCAATCAGTTGAAAGTCATGCTGCCTCTTCAAACTCTGAATGCATTTTTGTCAAGATAATCACTCTCTTTTCAAGTGTAAAGATTTTCGAGGTTTGACTGTTGATAAAAGAAAAAAGTTTGTACTTCAAAAACACGCGTGTGTCAATTTTTTGACTCCTGGACATAAATCTTATGACTGTTATAGCGAATTCACTTGTGCTAAATGTCATCGCAGGCACAATACTCTTTTACATCACGAAAATAAGGATCGATCTGGAAACTCAGCAGCCATTGATCTATCGATCAATACTACGGGATCTTTTTCAGTCAATTCTCAAGTGGCGTCTACCTCGCAGACCAATAATAATTCACATAATCAGGTAAATTCCGAACCTATATCGACAATATCTCAGTTCTTATTCTCCACCAGAATTTTCAAGAAAATTTAATCTTCAGGAATTAAAGCCGCTGTGTTTAGCTGATCCGGATCCCTTTGGGTCATCAGATATTGATGCTATTTTAGGAGCTGACAAAGGATCGTGCTTGTTGCCTGGCCTAAAACAAGGTACTTTAGGAACTTCGACCACCCAAAATAACATCTTTGGTTGGATTCTGGCTGGTCCAGTACGTCAAATTTCGGAGCTTAGTTGTACCTCTGAACATTTCAGCATTACGACTGAAGCCCTTCACGAGGATTTATCTTGTTTTTGGGAAATAGAAGAAGCTTCCTCTGAACCTCTCTTAACAGAAGACGAAGTGCTCTCTGAAGAGCATTTCATAACTACTCACAAACGCTTGCCATCAGTGTAATATATGGTTCGATTACCATTTAAGAATGGCTCTCCGATAGAAATAAGCGATTCTTTCGAGAAAGCTAAATTAATATTACTAAAGGGTCAGGCTCCATTACAAAATAAACATGAACTTTTCAAACAATATTCGGATTTTTTAACTGAATACCAGGAACTAAATTATATGGAATTGTCTCCAAACTTTGAAGGTTCCGATGCTTCTCCAACTGTCTATCTTCCTCACTATCCTATTCTGAGAGAAAGTAGTTCCTCTACACATTTGCGTGTGGTTTTCGACGCTTCTAGTCTTACGTCTAATGGTTCTTCTTTGAATTCTCACTTGCATATTGGGCCTAAATTATTAAATGATTTGGTCTCCATCATTTTGAGATGGGAAAAACACCCAGTAGTTTTTGTAGCTGACGTAGAAAAGATGTTTCGTCAAATTAGGGTAGATCCTAGAGACTGTGATTATCAACGTTTTTTAATGTACTCTCAAGAAGGTGAACTTTAGGTCTGGCGATTGACTATGGTCACCTATGGCACAGCATGTTCTCCTTATCTAGCCAATAGAGTCATCAAAGAGTTGGCAAAAGACGAGGGAATTGATTTTCCTCTAGCCAAACCCATTCTTGAAGACAATCTCTATGTTAATGATGTTCTTTTTGGAGCAGATGACGTTGAGGAAGCTCAAAGTTAAGACGACAGGTTACAGAATTGATGGAGAGGGGAGGATTCCATCTAAGAAAATGGGCCTCCAATAATGAACAAACTTTATCTGATTGCCATCAAGGTAATCATGAAAGGGCTTCTGATATTTTTTCTGACGAAGACATTCAATTGAAAGTGCTAAGCTTGCGCTGGGATCCAGTTTCTGATAATTTTAAAATTCGAGTCGAAACTCACCCTATCGAGCAGCCCACTATGAGGAAAATTCTCTCGGTTCTTGCAAAACTTTACGATCCACTTGGATGGTTGTCTCATGTCATAATAGTAGCTAAAAGATTAATGCAGGAACTGTGGATTCGTAAATTAGATTGGGATGATTCTCTTCCCGAGGACTTGCTCAATCATGAGAATCCCTATTACAGTGAGCTTCCAAAACTCGAGCAGATATTAATTCCTAGGTGGACTGGACTATCGCGATCTAGTTTGGGATGCGAGCTTCACGGATTCTCGGATGCTTTAGCGAGAGCCTATTCCGCTGTTATTTATCTTCGCACTCTTCAAGAAGATGAGGGTAAACAAGTAGTCTTGTTATATGCCAAAACAAAGATCACTCCAATTGTTACGTTGAGCATACCACGATTAGAATTATGTGGGGCACAGGTATTAGCTGAAGCCTTACGTTTTGTTATTAGGACAATGAACTTTGAGCATATTCCATTGTATTGTCATACCGATTCCACGGTAGTCTTGGCCGGGCTCAGCAAGCATCCCATTCTACTTTTATCTCTAATAGAGTTGTGCATTTTCACAAATTTGTGCCACATTCTGAGTTGCGACATGTTCCAACTGGGGACAACCCAGTAGACTGTTTTTCAAGAGGTCTTCTTCCGGTGCAAGCTCTAAATCACCAATTATGGTGGCAAGGACCCTCTTGGTTGTCACATCATTCCATAAGTTGGCCGGATTCACATCCTCATTTACTAGCTGGAGTTGACCTTGGACAAAAGCTCTCTTCAGAGGCTAAAGTCGCCCACCATATCATGAAGGAGAAACCTCTACAGTCAGATCTGGCTGATGAATTTGAGTCTTGGCCAAGATTAGTTAGAGTGAAATGGAAATGGAAACAACAGAATCCTAATCTTAAAATGGGTGATATGGTACTCATCAAACATGATGCGCTTCCTCCTTCTAAATGGCAATTGGGTCGCGTACTTAAATGCTACCCAGGAAAAGACGGTCTAATTTGTACCGTTCGCGTTAAAACTGCCACTTCGGATTTTGACCGACCAATTTCAAAACTTTGTTTACTGCCTGTCATTGGGGTCCGGGCTGCTGAGTTGAATGACAGTCCAATCACTGAAGTCTCTTAGAGGAACTGTGATATGCAACTATTTTGCAATTATCTTTTACTGAATATTTTATATATTTTATATCGTACTAATTTCGTGCTAAATGCTCAGCACGAAGCGGGCGGTATGTTAGAGGTGTGTACGAATGCATGATGTCTGCGAGCACGATAAATATGTTCGTTGAAGTTTGATTAGTGCGTGTGTGTGTAATAAGAGCGACTAACGCCAGTTAGCGTACCGCCGGGTTCTGAGTAGGATCGTTCTTGCGACAGAGACAATTCTTGCATAATTTTTAATCGTAGATTTTTAACATTAAACACTCTTTAATTACAAGTCATGCGAATCATCAAAATCACAGATTTTTCAATTCCAAAACTCAAAACTTGCATAATGTTTAATGGTAGATTTTCAAAATTAAAAACTCTTCAATTTTGAAGAAGAAAAATTCAAATTTCTACGATTTTGAAGAGTTTCAATTGAGAACTCTTGAATTTTGAAAATATAGAATTTCAAATTACTAAATTTTCAATATGCATATTTTGAAGGTATGTAATTTTGAACGCTTTTTTTCTTAATAGTTCAATTTTTAATATTTACAATTGAAAATTCTTAAACTTTAACAATTTTCAAGATTTACAATGTAAAATTCTTCAAGTTGGAATACTTTCAATTGAAGACTCTTCTATATTTAATGTGTCAAATAGAAAATTATGCAATTTTGAGTGTTTTTTTTGTGATAGTTCAATTTTGAAGATTAAAAATTGAAAATTAATTAATTTAATAGATTTACAGCTGTCAATTCTACAATATTGTGAACATTAAAAATGACAGCGTTGATTTATTGTTTAAAATACTCATAATTTTTTACATATATAACATATGCTTTTGTAATTTTGAAAAAATTTGTAAACCGGGAATTTTTTGTAACGATTAAAGTGGCGACATTTAATTTCTACAATTAAAGTTTGTGAAATTGATACTCTACCACTTTGAATGTTTCGTTTAAGGATAATGCTTATTTGGAGGGCTTTAAATTAAAACCTATCGAAATTAGAAGGTTTCCATTTTAAATCTCGTTCATTATTAAACGATTGAATAAAAAGTTTTTGAATGATAAATGTTTTAAGCTCTAACTTGGACGACTTGGAAAGTTGAAAATTCAAAAGAGTTCAGTTTGTGGTTTAGTTTTGATTACTATACTTCAAATGAAAGAATCTCCAGCTTCAACAGTTTGAACTCCTTTTGAATTTCAGATCGAATTTCAATGACCGGGAAAAATTTTTGTGAACCGGGAAAAAACCGGGAAATGACCGGGAATTTTTTTCGGTGAGGAAAGTGCCGTATTTTTACAATCTTTTTCAATCTAATTTAAATTATTAAAACTCGAAAGTTTAAACTACGATTATTATGTGCCTATTAGTCGTTTATATAGTCGAACTTGTCAATATTGGGCTTTACAATTCATATCTTTATTATGGGTTTAAAATATCATGATATATTAAATATTATTAAATTTATAATTTCTTAAAAAGTCTATTCAACTAAATCACAAACCTAAACTAAGGATACGAATGGTAAGACCATTCAAAATTGCATAATTCTCTATTTGACACATTAAATATCCAAGAGTCTTCAATCGAAAATATTCCAACTTGAGGAATTTTCCATTGTAAATTTCCAAAATTGAACTACATATTCCGAAAAAAAACGTTAAAAATTATATCACTTTAGAATAAACACGTTCCAAATTAATGAATCTTCAATTGTCAATCTTAAAAATTGTTGAAGTTTAAGAATTTTCAATTGTAAATTGTTGGAGTTAGTTCAACTAAACCCTCTTGTGTGCGTGTGTGTGTAGGCGCATGCGCGTGCTGGGTAAGAGTGTTTGTGTGAGGGAGGAGTGCACACTGCGGCCTGCGCGCCGTGTTTCTTCCCAACGACGACTGACTAGTCACGAGCACTGCTTACAGACGCCTCTGTACCAATAAAGCATTAATAGAGAATATAGTGCAGTTTCACTCAATTCACCTTCACCCTGCTGCCTATTAAAATTTGCAAGATAAATATTAAAAATTGAACTATGAAGAAGAAAAACGTTCAAAATTACATACCTTTAAAATATATATATTAAAAATTTAGTAATTTTAAATTCTATATTGAAAACTCAAGAGTTTTTAATTGAAACCCTTCAAAATTGAAGAAATATTAATTTAAATTGTTCAAAATTGAAGAGTTTCTAATTTTGAAAATCTACAATTAAAAATTATGCACGTTTCAAGTTTTGGAATTGAAAAATCTGTGATTTTGATGACTTGCATGACTTGCAATTTAAGAGTTTTTAATTTTGAAAATCTACGATTAAAAATTATGCAAGTTTCAAGTTTTAGAATTGAAAATTCTTAATTTTTATGACTTGCATTCAAAGTTTTTCTAATTTGTAGATTTAGAATTGAAAACCCTTGACTTTTGGTCTTCAAATTCAGCGAAATTCAAACAGTTTTATTTACACGCCCTCAAAATACAAGAATTTTCAATTGTAAATCTATAAAATTGAACTATTCAAAACAAAAAAAAACATTCAAAAATTCATCATTTTTAATTGTACAGTTACACACACTCAACGTTGAAGAATTTTCAATTGCAAATCTTCAAGATGGACCTATTTTAAAAAGATGTTCAAATTTCACGATAATAAACTGTAAACATTCAAAATCAAATGAGTCGCCGATTAAAATGAAAATTGTTTGCTTGTAAAGAATAATGTTTTAAAATATTTAATTGGTTTTCTTTTCAAATTTCAGAACGCCTTTATCGTTTGAA
>JAUMHM010091756.1:0-26438 GCA_032362435.1 Melikaiella ostensackeni
TATATATAACATATATAATACATGAATAATATCATATTTATATTATATATACTTATATAAATATTCAAACACATTTGTTTGAAAATTCATACATGTATACCTCGATTCCAACTAATATACTTGCAGATTCAAACACTCATACATATATGAATATTCAAACACATATGCTTGAAAATCCGTACATTTATATATTAATTCCAACTAATTTACTTCCAAGTTCAAGCACTTATGTATATGAGTATTCAAACACATTTGTTTGAACTTTCATACATTTATATATCAATTCCAACTAATTTACTTGAAAATGGATGCGAATATCCAAACACATTTCATTGAAAATCCATACATGTATATCTTGATTCCAAGTAATTTACATTAAGATTCCAGCACTCATGCATAAGAATATTCAAACACATTTGTTCTGAAATTCATACATGTATATCATGATTCCAACTAATTTACTTTAAAATTCAAGCACTTCATACATTCAAACACATTTGCTGCAAAATCCATACATGTATATCTTGACTTAAACTTATTTACTTGGAAATTCAAGCACTTATGTATATGAATATTCGAACCCATGAGTTTGAAAATCCATACATTTATATATTAATCCCAACTAGTTTACTTTAAAGTGCAAGCACTTATGTTTATGCATATTCAAACACATTTGTTTGAACATCCATACATTTGTATATCAATTGTAACTAATTTACATGAAAATTCAAGCACTTATGTATACAGGTATGAATATTTGAATACATTTGTATGAAAATCTATACATGTACAGCTTGATTCCAACTGATTTACTTCCAAATTTAAGCACTTATGTATATTAAGATTCAAACATATTTGTTCGAACTTCCATACATTTATATATTAATCTCTGTTAGTTTACCTAAAAATGCGAGCGCTTATGTGCATGCATATTCAAACATATTTTTCTGAACTTCCAAACATTTATGTATTAATTCTAACTAATTTACTTGAAAATGCAAGCACTTATGTATATAAATATTCAAACATATTTGTTTGAACATCCATACATTTATATATTGATTATAACTAATTTCCTTGAAAACTATTGCAAAAGAATTAGTTTATTAGACTCATAATTTTCTCGCCTCCATGAAAATCTTCAGTGAAAGGCGAAAGATTTATCCGTTCAACTGAAGGGAAACCGAAGTAACGATTGAGTAATTGTCGGTTTCGTATACACTTTCATAATAAAGTCTCTTTCGAAAAGACGTTTTGTAGCCAACTAGCGATTGTTTCCTGGTCTATGATGTATATTGTACGAAATGCCATAGTCATATTGGGACTTTCTGTCACACGCGTATTAAGCCATTTTTAAACATACGAATAAAGCTTAAGGTGTTAGTGCATCAAACTTCAATCATATTTGCTTTAAAGTCTAAAATGTCCGTCGTGAATTTCATGTACTTTTACCTAAAACGAATTCAAGACATAAAAGTGTGGTAAGTTTAAATCACACAAGAATTAATCCTACTTCAAACACAAAACTTTCGATTTTTCGAACATTTTTGTGATTAAATGTGCTTTAAAGTTTGGAACAATTTTAACAGTATACTGGAGACCATTTACAGTATAAGGGAGTGTATATAATTATATATATATATTTTTTTTTCAAATTTGAAGGGTGTACAAAAGTTGTAGTTTGGTACTCAAATCTTCCACATAATGTTACAAAAAAAATTTATATATCTTATTTTTGCGCAGCCACGATAAAGCTCGAAATAACGAAGAATCGCAAATTCTTTGTTATTTTGGTACGAAGTCAATCTTTTAATACATGGAAAGGGCTCTCAAAATTAGTATTTTCAACTATAATTATCCTCCGAAAACTATGAAATAATGAAAAAAATCCTTATGCATCGTAAGTTTTCATTGAACTTGAATGCATTATTTAAAATCATGAATTTTGACTATTTCACTTGAGAAACAATTGTTGAAGATTTAACTTTTTGGGTTTGAAAGTCAACTTTTTTTAAACATTCAAGTTTTTAGACTGAAAATTCAACTCTTATCTTGAAAATTCGTTCTTTGGGTTGAAAATTCATCTTTTATGGTAGAAAGAATATCTTTTTCGGTTAAAAATTCATCTTTCTTGGTTGAAAATATATTTTTCTTCCAGATTCAACTTTTCAGGATCCAACTGTCTTCTAAAAAATTCATCTTCTTGGCTTGAAAGTTCAACGATTTGCTTGAAAATGCAACTCTTTTTGGTTGAAAAATTTCGTTCTGTGAATATAACTATTTCTTTAAAAATTCATCTTTCTCAATGGAAAGTTATTTTTTTTTTTGAAAATTCATCTTTCCTAGTAGAAAAGTCATCTTCTTGGGTTAAGAATTCATCTTCCTTGGTTAAAAATATTTTTTTGTTGATAATTCCAATTTTCAGGTTAAAGATTCAACTACCTTCCAAAAAATTTATTTTCTTGACTCAAAAATTCAACTGTTCGTTTAAAAATGCAGCTCTTATTGGTTGGAGTTCTATCTTTTTTTTTTTTTTGAAAATTCAACTATTTTGTTGAAAATTCATCTATTTTGCTCGGATGTTCAAATATTTGGTTGGAAAATATTATCATTTCTTTAAATTTATCTTTTTGCATAGAAAAGTCATCTTTTTTCTGTTGAAAATTCAACTTTTTTTTCAATTGGGATTTTTGGCTCGAAAATTCACCTATTTGGTTGAAAATGCAACTGTTTGGTTGCATTTTTTTTTCGAAAAATTCAACTATTTGGTTTAAAATTCACCTTTGTAGATAGAAAATTCAACTCTCAGGTTAAAAATGCATTTTTTATAGTAGAAAAGTCATCTTTCTTGTTCAAAAATTTACCTTTTTTTGTTGGAAATTACTCTCTATATGTAATTCGGCTTCTTGGCTTGAATTTTCACCATTTAGTTGAAAATGCAACTGCTCTTGGATAAAGTTCAATCTTTTTTGTTGAAAGTTCAGCTATTTGGTTCTAATGGTAACTGTTCGGCTGAAAATTGACCTTTCTTAGCTAAAAATGATCTTTTTTGTTGAAAATTCATTTTTTTGGGGTTTAAAAGTCAAATGTTTGAAAAAAATCATCATTTTTGGTTGAAAATTCATCTCTTTTGGTTGAGAATTCAACATTTTAGGTTGAAATTTCAACAGTCTTTAAAAAAATGTCTTCTCTTTTGCTTCAAATTTAAGTATGTGGTTGTTAAAACAACTGTTAGGTTGGAATTTTTCTTTGAAATTCAAATAATTGGTTGAAAGTTCATTTTCTTGGTTGAAAATGATCTTTTTCATTTGAAATTTATCTTTTATAGTAAGAAAGTCATAATTTTGTTTAAAAAATGATCTTTCTTGGTGAAAGATAACTTTTCTGTTGAAAATTCAATTTCTTAAGGTTGAGAATTCAACTCTCTGATAAAAGATTCATCTTTTTAAGTTGAAAATTCATCTTTCTTGATAAAAAATATATGCCTTTTGTTTAAATTGAACTTCTCACGTTGAAAATTCCTTTTTTTCGAGTTGAAAAGTTAAATTTTTTCTAAAATATGAATCATTTATAAAATTAGCATCTGCCAGTCAAAAATCATAATTTCATATAATTATTTGAATTTAATGACAGTTTACAATGTATAAGAATTTGTTTATTGCTGTGTAGCTTGTGAAGGATAATTATAGGTGTAAGTTTTAAGTTTCTGAAACCTTTCTTTCAAAGAAAAAATCGTTACCAATGAAAAAATGTCATAAAATCCAGTGAAAACGTAATTTTTCTGATTTTCTGAACTTAAATAACAATTTACAATGTATCTGAGTTCTTTCAATGCTGCACAGTTTACGAAAAATGATTATAGTTGTCAATACTAATTTCTGGATCCCTTTTTCATCTATTAAAAATTTGATTTTATACCAAAATAACAAAAAATTTGCTATTATTTGTTATTTTGAACATTATTGTTTCGGACACCATCCGAGTTTAAAAGGAAAAAAATCTTTGCTTCACCCTAATGTGCAGAAAAGGGTGTATTTTTGGTAGCGTATTTATTTTCCAAAGAAAGGAAGATGAACATTTTTCCATTGAAAAATTAGGCTGTGGGGGAAAATAAGTGGGTTTCTTGTTTTGACAGTTGGTAGGAAAACAGTCATTTAGAAAATAAATTATTCTTAAGGAAAATATTACGGACTTAAATAAATGATGGGAACTTAACAAATAAACATTTAAAAATAGGGGTGTGTTCATTGAACAAAGGAATATCTTGTGAAATGTCCGGAAAAATATCTCAGAATCTAAGAAGTAATAATAGTTTCTTAAAAAAATGAACTAGTGAATACATAACTGGAGAAAAAATGTCATTCACTCAATTATTTTTCTGTTAATTACTTTTTTTAACAATGTTAATTGCATACTCAATTTTAAAAACTCAAAATTTTAAAATTTTCATGGCTTAAGGCTTCTACATTAAACCTTTTCTCTCAATGCTACAGTTTGAAAATTTTCAGTTTTCACAATCGTAGGTCAATAGTTCTCGAGTTGTGCAATTTTTAATACTTTTACCTTAGAATCTCTCTTTATGACCTACTGAATTAGGAACGCTTCAATCTTATATAAATGAAAATATTTAAGAGCTTATCAACTTTCGAAAATTCCGAATCAATTAATAATAAAGATTAATCAATTTACAGATTCTCCTTTTTCATTCTTCTCAGCTAATATATTAATTCCTCATGTTGTTAAAATTATTGCAAAATTATTCTTTATGGAATTATTTTTATAAGCGGAAGAATTTTGAAGCAATTATTTTTAAAGAATTAACTCATAAAATTTCGCACATAATCAATGTGGCCTAAACGTCTGACGTCTGAGATGAACAATCTTTAACCTTCCATTGTATCTCGTTCATTTCAGAAAATAATGTAAAAAGTTTAAAATCTGATTTATCACAGCTCATACAGGAAATTTCTCAGAAATTAGTTTTCCTTTGTCTATCGAGAGAAAATGAACATCATCATTGGCACTTTAGTCCTAACGTCCGTCCTTTGCCTCAATTTCAAATGTTAGTGTGATACAATTTAATATTATAATATTATAGGATATATTACATGTTCTGAAAATACTGGCTGAGGGTTTGACACGATTTACATTTTAGAAGCTTCTTTTTCAAATTGTTGGATTTAGAATTATTTAATTCTCTGACATTTTCAATCGCATTCATCATAACATGAAAACATTTCTTCTCGAAGACATGGCATTTAAAATCCTAAAAATACTTAGAATTGGATTTTTACCTGTTTAATTCGGGAAGTTCAGATACTGAAATTATTTAATTTTATTTCACACATGCATCAAAATGATACTTCACTATGCCTGTAAAGTGAGAAGAAAGTTTCCGTTCACAACCCACGAGCGTTAAAGCAATCTTCGCGCATGCGCACATTGCTAATTCTATGACTTTCTTCCCTAGAAACCGAGTCGAAAGAACATACGTCGCGCTAAGTAGTTTGACGAGAATCAGCACCATCGGACGGAAGAAATAGTTAACTAGTGTTGTTTTGTCGGTAATGCAGATTGATGCGCATGCGCAAAGATTGCTTTGACGCTCGTGAATTGTAATCGTCAAACTTCTGCTGGCTCTGCAGACATAGAAGTGACGTTTTCAAACATATGTCAGATAAAATATTGTCTGCTACACGAGAGGAATTAATCTTTACTAATCCACCTCCCTCGTCACACAATATACTATTGAATAGCTCATAAATTTTAAAACCAACCTCCCTTATCCTCTCGAAAAATTAGGTGCAGAGTTCACTCATAAACCTGAAGCGTATTACCTGTATGGTTACCAACCACCCCACCAGCCTGTTCGTTCACCCCAACAGCATGTTATTCTTCCCGAAAAAAGAGTTTTTCCATTACTCTCTAATGGACGTAGAATACCGGATTTTGAGTAAAATCACGCACGCTACAATCAACAATTCCAACAGATGATTCGCCCATCCGAAGGAACTGTTTTGCCATTACTTACTAGAGTACATATAATAACGAATTTTGATCATTTCGGACATCATGATCAACCACCCCGACCACCATCTCATATTGGACGTTCACGTTGGGCAGAAGGTACTTTTGCTGCACCCCCACGCGCTGAACACCATCAAAGTCCTAGGCCAATGACACCCCCACCACGAAAAAATCGCTGGAATTTATAAAAAAACAATATAGATATGAAAATTATGTAGTATTTTCGACTAAAGATATTGTTTGTAAATTAATTTAAGTTAATTTTGTTTCAATCTATCTTAGAGGCAAATGGTATTTTATGTCGTCAAGATTCAGAAAACGTCTCATGTATTCCTCTTTCACCATCTTTTTTTCAACTAAAGAACATATCTCCCTGAAACATTGGGAAATAAGATCAAATCTATTAGAGCAACGCTGTCTGGCCGTTTGAGTTTTCTTGTTGTTTAAATAATGCAATTTTATGAATTTGGAGCTCAGAATGTAAGCAGGGACAGGGCTCTGATGCCCTGGCTAATATTCAATGAGGGTACTAAAGCCTTATTTCCACTTACAGTAGGATCTTTCGGATCGGGACTAGGCTGCTTCGGGTGATTTGGTGCAGCACTGTTAATATTCGATACTGCAATATATTAAATTCATTGAGCGAGATGATTTTTTAAAAATAAAATTGGTACTCAGCGGACACTGATATATAAATGTGACGTAACCGTTACGTAGCAGAAAAGAGAATGTTATGTAACTTGTTCAGAACAAAACAGGGTACAGAACAGTTCAATAAATCTGTTAGGAGACATAACACTTTTTTGTTACAGATCCGGAACAATTCTGAAATAGTGCTACATGTCACAAAAATGTTTTGTAACAATTCTGTAACAGGGTTACAAGTTGGATTTGTTCTGTAGCAGTGCCATGACTAATCTGTAACAGTGTTACGACATATACTTGTTCTGAAATCGATCCGTAACAATTTTATAATGAGTTTAAAACGTTGTCGAATGGTTTGTAACAATTGCGTAATAGTGTTACGAAGATCTGTAACTGTTATGTAGCAAACATGGAAATCAAATATATAGCAGATACGCAACATTGATACATAACTATTACAGCACACTTATGTATTCGTTACATAACGTGGTGTATACATATCTAACGTTGTTTCATAATATATACCTGAATTTGTGCATAAAATCACATCAAAAATTGGAATAAATCACTTCACTTTTTCCCAAAATATATTTTCCAGGAAGATCCGAATTAATTTTCGCAAAATTCATTCACTCATAAACGTTGAAAAATATTATTCTATCTATGATGGATAGGGATTTCGAGGAACACTTATAACACGAGGCACAAGACGTTCAGAGAGTGCGGTCATGTGTAGCGGGATGCGCGTGCGCCAGTATTCGCTGTTGGGGCGCAATTAAAAACGGATATTAAAAACGATTCTCATAACTACAATAAAAAATTATTATTATTTCCATCTAAATGCTTAAAATTGCATAGTTTTTAACGTATACGTTTGAGAAATTAAATGAAGTTTTGTAGGTTGATTCAGAACCAATCTACTCAGATTATTCCTCTTTTCAAAATGAAAATGATAATAACTCAAAACAATAACGAATTTCTGTAAATCGCTAACTTCCTAAAATTTGCATACTATACTTGAATGAAAACAGATATCTTTCTGTAAACTGAGTTAATCATTAAGACCACAATTAGAAGAAATCTTAATAATATTCATAGGCAATCCTGCAGATTGAAACAAATCTTTTTTTAATGTTTCTCTTTTAGAATTTCTTGAAGATCGAAACGACATCTACATTTTCATGAAAATTTTTTGTCTGCTGAAAAAATATCCAAAAAGTTCACAAATCAAAAATAAACTTCGAAGCTATCCGCTTTTGTGGCTCATTAGAGACGAATATACAACAAATAAAGAATTTAATATCAAATGTTTTTTTTCAACTGAAAGTTTCTTTTTTTCTTTTATTGTTAAAATCAAAACATACCTTTTTGTTAATATCAAATACCTTCTTCGAAAATCCTATGAATCTTGCACTTCATGAATAAATTTTTCTGTAATGCATCCAATCTCACTTTTTACTAATTAAATAAAATTCTCTAATATTTTTTACCGGTCCTACAATCACATCCATCACATTCCCACAATTTTCATCAATTTCACTAAAATCTATAATTCCAAAAAAAGAAAAATCAGAATAGATAAAAGATCAACTTCCTGCGTATAAATTCCAAAAATTGTGATCTAATGTTTCGTAACGATTCACCAAAACACTAATTGCACAAACATTCCAATTACTATGTGAAGAACACAAACTAGATATTCAAAACATTTAATCATCAATAAGGCTACCCCTCATGAAAATCACATGTTTGAAGAATCTCAACGGATTTCAGGAAAATTATTCAGAAAGACTTAGATCTAAATGTCAACATTCAGGAATTATTCCAAGGACACAATAAAAATATATGAAAATATTTTCACCTTCAAATATGAAATTCATAAAGATATCAACAATTAAAAACAAAAACCTAGTCTAATAAATTATTAATGCAGTACTCAATGGTCATAAAAAAAAAGAATGCATATATTTTGTATATGGTATCTTCCTTTGAATATCATTTTCTATGGGTAACGAGGGTATCATTTTTTTTCACCTCAAGAGATGCAAATTTTTTTTGGAAAACCTATTTTCAGATAAGTGCCAGGATTACATTTTAATTATATTAATTAATATACATCAATTCATGTACATCCTTCTCGCAACCTTATTTCATTCATAATGAGTAGCAGGGTGACATTTCAATCATATTAGCAGTATATTTTAAAACAAAAACAAATATTTAGTAGATTGAAAAATATATTAAATAGGTTTGAAACAAAGAAAATCTGTGAAAATCATAAGAGTAGAAAAAATCAACACATAAAAACTATTGAAAAATTACTAATGAAGTACTTATGGTACATAATAACTAAATTTATACATTATGTGTATGGCATCTTCTTCTGAGCACCATTTTTTACAGGTGTGTAATGTGGGTATAATTTCTTCTTTCTAAATGTATTTAAAACCTTTTGACCTTTTCATTTTTCGATAAGTACCAAGTTAATATTTTAACTGAATGTCAGCTGTAAAGCGGGTAGTTTCCAAGTCTATTTTCAATTTATGGACTTTTTGGATGTTTCTTTGTTAAGTAAACAAAATATTTTTATAAGAAAGCAGATTTCATTTCGATCTTTAAGAAATTTTGAAAGAGAGACATGAAGCAAATATTTATTTCAATCTGCACGGTTTCCTATGGAGACTATCAAGATCTCTTTTAATTGAGGTATTAATAACCAACTCAATTTACCAAAAGATATGAATTTTTATTTATAGTATACAAATTTCAGGGAGCTACCAATTGATAGAAATGTGTTATTATTTTGGATTATTACTTCTTTCTATTTATGCATTTTCATGTTCTGTTTACATATATCTTATAATAATTTGTTTGAGGTTCCCTTAATTTTATAATTAATTAAAATGCTATCCTGGTACTCATAAAAAATGAGGCATTTGGCATTCATAATGCCAAAAGGTTTTACGAACATTCAGTTAAAAGAAATTATACTTTCGTTACCTACAAAACATGGTACTCTGCGGAAGATGCCATTTACATAACATGTGCATTCTTTTATTATGTACCATTGAGTACTTCATTAATAACTTTTAATAGGTTTTTTTTATGTTAATTTTTTCTAATTTTATGATTATGACAGATGACGTTTGTTTTTAATCTATTCAATATATTTTTCGGTCTACTATATATTTGTTTCTGTTTCTAAATGTAAATGAATAGGTTTGCTGTGAACAGTGAAGTGTCAAATTATTGTAGAAAGGCGATTATCGTTCCACTCTACAATGGGCAGGGTGATAGGGGTAACTGTACTAATTATGGAGTGATTAGCCTACTGAGCACCGTGGGCAAAACATTTACCACAATGCTTATTGGAAAGGTCATTGGAATAACTAAGGAAAGAATCTGGTAAGATCAATGTAGATTTATGCCAGGGAAATCTTGTGCTGAACAGATATTTAGCTTGTGACAGATCATAGAGTTACAGAGCAAACGAAAGAGTTTTCTGTGCATTTGTTGATCTGGGAAAAGGTTTCTATAAGGTGGATAGATATTAACTTTGGGAAATTCTGAAAGAGTATGGAGTCAATGGTTGGCTTTTAAAAGCAATAGAAGCTATATATAATCGTAATAATGCGAGTGTAACAGTAAACTGACAATCAAGAGATTGGTTTGATATAAAGCATGGCGTTAGGCAAGGCTGCGTTATGTCCTCCTTTTCTTACGGCAGAATCAGTTGACTATTTGCAGAGAATGATGAACAGACTAGATACCAGCATGAAGTGTATGGGTCTTAAGATTAACGCAAATAAAATAAAAATTATCGTGTTTGAGTCAACGGGTCAGAAAACAGTATGAAACTTTGCCTTCAACGAAAAGAGCATAGATGAAGTTGATGAGTTCGTGCATCTTGAAAGTGTATTTACTGCTGACGGAAAGATAGATGCAAAATATCCAGGCGCACGAACGAGAAAAGAAAGATTAGTACAAGCTATTACTAGTAGCAAAAGTGTAACGAATAAAGCTTAAATTGCAATATATAGTTTTTTTCTTGCACCCACTGTGCTGTATGGTAGCGTGACCTGGATGTATCAAGAAGAGGATAGGAGTGAAGTGAACGCGGTTGGCATACAGTTCCTGCGGAATATGTGCGGTAAAATGCTAATGCACAGAGTCAGTAATGAATGGGTTCTCAAAGAATGTGGTGTAGAAGAAAAATTGTTCGAAAAGAGTGAAAGAAATTTGCTGAGGTGGTTGGGTCATGTTGATAGAATGAATGAAGGGCGTTTAACGAAAAAAGTGCATTTAGGTAAAGTGAGTGATAACGTACCCAGAGGTGGGCCGAAGAAAGAATGGTTGGAATGTGTGAATGAGACTCTGAAGTAAGGAGATATAAGAAGTCGTAGAAACACAGCAGCATGCCTGGAACGATGTATGAATATAACAGATGGCTTCATGGTCTCATAATAATAATAAATACCTATTATACAATGACAGAGTGTACAGCTTCACTCGAAAACTGCCATTTTCATTAAATGCAGTCTTTACATTGCTTCCGGAACTTTAAAAATCTCTTTAATCAAATAATATTGTGTTTTTTCGAAATTTTTTGGACTAATTTCGCCCCTTGAATATATTTTTGCATTATTTTTTCCAGGGTTGAATATATTACAGACAGCGATATTTATCGTTGTTCAATATTTGTGAAATCTTTCAAAAATTTATAATTTTTGGGAATTATTATCGTAGCAGATTTTTATTGTTGACTTAAAGTTATCTCTGCCGCAGCTTCGACTATGTTAATTTGTTCTGATAAAAGAAATTCTGCCTCTAACTTAGCCTACACATTGTAAATTTTACCAATTTTCAAGGATTCATAGATAATAAGTTGAGATAAAGTGTAATTATCCGTCATGAGAGATTAAAAACTTTCCACCTTCCACTCTACCTTATAAATTGAATAGAAAAAGCTGAATAGTTGGTTGGTTTCCAGTATATATAGTAGTGAATATTTCAATTTCTCTATCACTGTTTCAGTTAAGAAAAAATGAAGATCGTTAGTGTCACTTTACTCCTTACGATCGTCGTCTTCCTCAATTTTAAATGTAAGTACAATATAAGATATCCTAATATTAATAGGTGAGTGGAATACTACGGAAAAGTCACGTAGAATTCGGAAGAGTTTTCAATCGCTTTCTAGTCGCTATTTTTGGTTTTAATAAAAAATTTTCGATATCCAGAATAGAAAATGCATTCAAAGGACACGCGTACACCATATTTAATTGAATAAAGTTATAAAGAACAATCATTTTGTATTGAATGAGGGTCTGTCCATTAGTGAAATATTTTGAAACCTTTGCTATCTTTCAAAATTTCTCGAAATCCCTTGATATCTTCTGAAAGCTGATGAGATCCTATGAATATAAAATCCATTAAAATAATTTAAAAGACTTCGAAAAGCTTTCAAACTTTTCAAAAACCATCATGATAAATTGAAAAATTTTGAACGCCCGTGAAATCTCATGATTTTTGAAATCTTTCAAATCCTTAAAAAATCTGTGAAAGCCCTCGAAATGTTTTGAGGTTGCTTGCAATCCTTTTGGAAGCGCTGTAAAATCTCTTGAAATATTTTGAAATACTTCGCAAGTTCTAAAATGTTTCAAAATACTTTGCTATTCCTAAAAATTCTTTGAAATCTATTGAAACCTTGAAAAGTTTAGTGATATGCCCTGAAATATTTTGTGATCCATTGAAAATGCTTTAAATCTTTGAAAACTTCTCAAAATCCTTTGAAATCTTCTTGAATCGGTTGAAATTCATAGATATTATGTGCAAATCTTCGAAATCCTTGACAATTCTTCACATTCTCTAGAAATTATTTGAAATGGTTTGAAATTTTTTTAAATCCCTCAAAATCCCATCTCATTCTTTGTATACTCTTGAATTGGTCTGAAATTTCTTGTAATTTCCTCGAAATCTCTTCAAATCTGTTGAAATCACTTGGAATTATTATAAATCCCTCGAAGTATTTTGAAATACTTCGGAAACGTTGAATTTTTTTCAAACTTTTCGCAATACAAAGATATCTACCAAAATCTTTTGAAATCTTGTGAAATATTTGAAATCTTAATATCTTGTGTACGCTCAAAATTCGTATTATGAACCCCTTGGCATTGGAGAATTAACGACAATGAATAATTCTTTTTACTCAATGGAATTGAGCTTCACTCATTTATTAAAGTAGACGATTTGAGATCTGTATTTTCAAGAATAATGTAATATTTTCCCACTATAATGATCAGAAATTAAATTAACAGTTTGTAAAGAAAATGAAATTTAGCAGCGGACTTCATTTTTACTTTTCAAATTGAATAAGATAGTAAATGACATTCGATTTTCTCTTCCACTCATTGGAATTAAATATAAATGGCACATTATTGTATTTGAAGACCATTGAATTGAATATATAATTAATAAAATTTAACATTGAAAGAGAAAAGAATTATTTCATAGAAATTATACTTTTTGAACTAGGTCCAAACAAGTCAAGTTGGGAAAATATACTAAAATAGTTCAATAAAAATTATTATTGATAGAGATAAAGGGAGCTCCTATCCAGGGTTCTGGAGGCCCTCGTGAAAGTCTCTAAAGATCTTCGGAACAGGCTCTAGAAGCTCTCGTAAAAGGCTCTGTAGGTCTTCGTGTAAGGTTCCAGAGACACTCGTGAAAGCCTCCAGAGGCTCTCGTGTGAGCCTCTGGAGGCCAAAGTGATAGGCTCAAGAAGCTCTTGTAAAAGGCTCTGCAGGCCCTCGTGAGAGGCTCTAGAAGCTTCCATAAGAGTCTCTGGAGGCCCTCGTGGAAGGCTCAGGAGGCCTTCATGCGGAGGCGCTGGAAGCTCTCGTAAAAGTCTCTGGAGGCCGTCGTAGAAAGCTCTAGAGGCCCTCGTAAGAGGCTTTAGGAACTGTTGTGAAACGCTCTGCAGGTCCTCGTAGAAGACACTGGAAGCCCGGGTGAGAGGCTCTAGAAGCTCTTGTAAAAGTCTCTGAAGACACTCGTGGAAGGCTCTAGAAGCCCTCGCAGAAGGCTTTAAGGGCCCTAGAAATTCCGTAACATGGTCTAGTGGCTTTCGTGGAAATCTCTGGAGGCTCCTCGTGAGAGGCTCCAGAAGCTCTCGTGAAAGGCTCTAGGAGCCCTTACGGAAAGCCGTAGAGACCCTCGCAAGAGGCTCTGGAATTTCTTATAAAAGGCTCTTGAGACCTTCGTGAAAGGCTCTGAAGGCCCTCGTGAGAGGCTCTCGAAGCTGTTGTAAAAGACACTGGAGGCCCAGGTGAGAGGCTCTAGGAGCTCTTGTTGAACGCTCTGGAGGCCCTCGAAAAAGGATCTAAGAGCTAGACACTCCAGAGTAAGACACTCTGGAGGCCCTCGTGGGAGACACTTGGGGCCCTCGTGAGAGGCTCTTGGAGCTCTTGTGCAAGATTCTCGAGGTCCTCGTGAAAACCTCTGGAGACCCACTTGAGAGGCTCTAGTAGCTCTTGTAAGATGCTCTGGAGGCCCTCGTAAAAAAGCTCTTAAGTGCTCGCGAGAGACTCTAGAAACTTTTGTAGAAGACTCTGAAGGCCGGCTTAGAAGGCTCTGGAAGCCGTCTAGAGCCTTATCTCTAGAGTCACTCGTGGAAGGCTTTGAAAGCCCTCGTATGAGTCTTTTGAGGCCCTCTTGAGAGGCTCTAGAAGGTCGAACGGCCGTCGTAAAAGGCTCTGAAGTCCCTCGTGAGAGGCTCTAGAAGCTCTCCGCAGGCTCCCGTGATAGGCTCTGGTAGCCCTAGAGAAAGGCTTTACGTGCTCTCGTAGGAGGCTCTGAAGGTCTTCGTCTGAGCTTCCCGAGGCCCTTGTGAGAGAGTCTCTAATGAAATGTTATAAAAGGCTCTGTAGGCCATGGTGGAAAGCTTTAAAAACCCTCTTTAAAGGCCCTGGAAGCCTTTGTAAAGGGCTCTGAAGGTCCTCGTGGAAGGCTCTGGAGGCCCTCGTGAAAGGGATTAGGAGCTCTCGTTAAAGGCTTTGTAGACCCTACTAGAAGGCTCTAGAGAACCTCGAGTAAGGCCCTCCTGGATAAGAATGTGGGCTCTCATGAGAGTCTCTGGAAGCTCTCGTGGAAGGCTCTGCAGGCCCTCGTGGAAGCCTCTGGAGGTTCTCGTGAGAGGTTGTCGAAGCTCTCGTTAAAGTCTCTGGAGGTCCTCTTGGAAAGTTTGGAAGCCCCTCGTAAGAGGCTCTAGTAAATCGCTCTGAAGGCCCCCGAGAGGCTCTAGAGGCTCTCTTAGAAAGCTCTGGAGGCCCTAGGAAGAGGCTCTGAAGGCCCTCGTGGAAGGCTCTGAAGGGCCTAGTGAAAGACTCTCCAAGCTGTCGTAAAAGACCCTGAGGGCCCTTGTGGGAGGCCCTAGAGAACATCGTGAGAGGCACTGGAAGCTCCCGTGCAAGGCTCTCGAGGTTCTTGTGAAAACCCCTGAAGGAATTCGTGAGAGGCTCTAGTAACTCTTGTATGACGCTCAGGAGGCTCTCGTGGAAAGCTCTAGAGGCGCTTGCAATAGGCTCTAGAAACTCTCGCGAAAGGCTCTGAAGGCCCTCTTGGAAGGCTCTATAGGCCTTCGTGAGAGGCTCTAGAAGCTTTCGACAAAGGCTCTGTAGGCCCTCGTGGAAGGCTCTGGGAGCCCTTCAGAGCCCTATCTCTGGAGGCACTCATGGGAGGCTCCAAACGCCCTCTTGTGAGTCCTTTGAGGCTCTTGTGAGAGGCTCTAAAAGCTTTCGTAAGAACAAGTCCTCCTTGTGAAAGGAGGTCCTCGTGAAAGGAGGCCCTTGTGGAAAGCTAAATAGGCCTTCATGGGTGGCTCTAGAAGCTCTTGTAGAAGGCTCTGGATGCTCTCGTGGATGGTACTAGAGGCCCTCGTGAGAGGCTCCAGAAGATTCTGTAAAAGGCACCGTAAACCCTCGTAGAAGGCTTTGGAGGCCCTCGAAAAAGGCTCTGGACATTCCCATAGGAGGCTCTGAAGGCCTTCATGTGAGTCTCTGAAAGCCCTCGTGATAAGCTCTAGAAGGTCTCGAAAAAAGCTCTAGAGGCCCTCGTGAGGGGCTCTAGTACCTCTTGTAAAAGGCTCTGGAGGCCCTAGTTGAAGGCTCTACAGGCCCTAGTGAGAGGCTCTGGTAGTTTTCGTGGAAGGCTCTGGAGGCCCTTGAAGTAGGGTATAGAGGCTGTGCAAATTTATGAATATGTGTGCTGTGAACGGTGAAGTTTCAAATGATTGGAGAGAGTCGATTATCGTTCCACTCTACAAAAAATGTCCACGAGCTAGAGGCATTACGTTTGAATCTGTAGGATTGTTAGAGGAAATTGGTTTAGATGATATTGTTTTCGCGATCTGGAACAAAGGTGACTTAAAAAAGAAAACAACTTCTATTGACAGTTTTGTCAAAGATTTATGAACCTGGACAGAAAAAGCGAATGTTCACATATATGTTGAAAATATTCAAAGAGATGATATCAAAGAGGAGAAAGATTGCGCTAAGAGTAATTCAAATCATTTAACAATGCAGTGTGACTTTGCTGAGAATTGAAAGTTAGTGGTAAAAGATGGGATTTAAACTAATCATTGGACAAATGATCAGATATCGATATTTACTGCTGTTTGCTATCGAGGTGCAGGAACTAAAAGTTTTGCCGTAGTTGCCGATGATAAGAAGCATGATTTTGCATACGCTTTATTGGCAATTGATCGTATTGTGCATATTATGGAATCTTCGAATCGTGAGACGATGGAAGAAATCACAATAAAAGCAGATGGAGCAGCAGCTCACTTTAAAAATCGCAATCGGTATCACGCATTAGGTAAATCGTCTTGCAAGAAAAAGTGGATCTTTTCAGCAACTGGCCATGGGAAATGACCCTGTGATGACGTTGTCGGCTTGGTAAAACGCTTTGCAACTAAAAATAACTTAAAGAAGTCACATCTGGAATCCATAGATGATGCCGAATCATTTGTTTGAGAAGTGAAGAAGTGTACTAGCACCATTAATCTAATACTGCTTTCACCAGAGGAAGTTGCCAGTCTTCGAGTAGGAAAGGAAAAAGAGTGGAAAAAAGTTCTAGGAATTACTGGCATTCAAAAAACACATGCGTGAAAAGTAGAAGTTGGAAAAAACAACGAAAGGAAAGTATATATCGCAAATACGTCCAGACATTTATGAAAAAAACTAATTGTGTACTCGAAGGAGATGAAGCAGAAGAATCTGAACCAGTAGAACATGCGAAACTATTGAAGTAAGGAGTAAAATGGATCAAAACAGAACAGCAAAAATCATAATTTCATCAAGTTTCTAATTTAAAATGTGAATGTAAATGTAAAATGTCTCATAGTTCACCTTGGAAAACAGTATGTTTTAGCTCCAAACAACTCCGTGACATCACCAGGGTCAAACTGCCCGATTTTATATGGAATCGGTCATATACCTATTGTATAATGATAGAGCGTGTAGCATCGCTCGAAAACTGTCCTTTTCATAAAATTCAGTCTTTTTTTTACTTGATTGCTTCCAGTACCTTAGAAGTCTCTTCAATCAAATAATATTGTGTTTTTCCCAGATTCTGTGGACTAATTTCGCCCCTGGAATATATTTTTGCATAATTTTTTCTAGGGTTAAACATATAACCATCTTAGCGATATTGATCTTTGTGCAATATTCGTGAAATCTTTATAATATTAGAGATTTTTGGGAAACATTATTGTAGTAGATTTTTACTGTTGATTTAAAGTTATCTCTGGCAAAGCTGCAATCATTATAATCTCTTCTGATAAAAAAAATTCCACCGCCAACTTAGCCCGTACATTGTAAGTTTGTATTATTTTCAAGGATTCATAGATAATAAATTGAGATAAAGTGTTATACCTGTATTCTGTCATCAGAGATTAAAAAATTTCAACCTTCCACTCCACGCTAGAAATTGAATAGAAGCAGCTGAATAGTTGGTTGGTTTTTAGTATATATATGGTAGTGAATATTTCACTTTCTTATCACTGTATCAGTTCAGAAAAATGAAGATCGTTAGCGTCACTTTACTCCTTACGATCGTCGTTTTATTCTACTTCAAATGTAAGTATAATATAATATATCCCAATATTAATAGGCAAGCGGAATACCCCGGAACAGTCACTTTAAAATCGAAAAGGTGTTCAATCACTTTCTATTCTCTGTTCTTGGTTTTAATCGAAAGTTTTTGATATCTTAAAGTTAAACTCACGTTTGTTATTCCAAGAGTATGTCAACTGACGGTTGGCAGCAAACGTATTGCTTAGATTACTGGTTTAGTACATTCTTCGGTCTTTTTCTCCCGACACAAAAAGCGAGATTATGGAGCCAACACACAGTCATGAAGAGTGCATAAATCATAAGAAATATTGAAAAAAAGTGTCGTGACTCGGAAGAGAAATTTGGAAAGATCTTCCTCTAGTTATGCAGCATACTATTTGAAAAAATTACTAAAAATGGATTTTGGCCCCCTTCAAAATCGAACTGGGCCATAATCTTTTACAGGGACATGAGTTAGATCAAGAAAATTACTTTAAGCCAATGAAACCAATTTTCGGAATTCAGCACTTCTGCTTTTTTGTCCGGCGGCCCTTTAACTATTTATTAATTATTAAAATTTTTAGAATGACTATCGACTCCTTACCAGTCTCAAGTCTGATTTGAATCTTCGTACTTAGGTGCAGAACTCGTGAAATCAGAAGGAAGTGATTTTCCATTACTCTCCAACGGACGTAGATCTGCGACTTTTGATCTCCGATATCCTAATGAACAGCCTAATCGTCCATCCCAACAGCCTAATCGTCCACCGCAACAGCCTACTCGTCCACCCGGACAGCTTTTTCCTCCACCTCAAAAGCTTTTTCCTCCACTTCGACAGCATGTTCGTCCACCCCAACACCTTCCTCGTCCACCAACTTTTGATAGACGTACACGTTGGGCAAATGGACATATAAGTGACTTCCCACCAGAGTCGGCCGATGTGTCACAACCACCAGCACCACCATCACCACCATCAACGTAAAAACGACAAATGTAATGAAAAAACAATATAAATATGAAGATTATGTAACATTGTCGAATAAAAGCATTATTATCTGCAGAAAATTACTCTTACTTCATTTTATTTCAATCTGTTTTAGTTTTATATGTTATAGATTGTATATGTATAGATTCTTCTCTTTCACTTTTCTGATTGGTTTTAGGATCCAAAAATAAAATTCTTGATATTTTTACAAAGTCAACAGACGCACAGTGGGGCAAAATGAGGTGTCCGTGGACAAATTAACTTTTAGTCCAAACTATCCGACCAATTTTGATTTTTTTTTGAAATTAAAGCTTATGAAATTTCTAACAAAGTTGTCGAGGCATATTTCCAGAAAAGTTGTTTAATTTTCTTCTATTTAACAATGAAAATTCATTTTAAAAAATCGAAGATGCCATTTTGTGGAAATTTATCCAATTTATGCGAAAGTGCAGAGAATTAGTGGGAAAACTTGACTTGAATGATGTCCAGCAGTATCAGATATTTGAAGAATTGTTTACAATTTGTATAAACAAATTAATCAACAAAAGTTAGATTTTGAGTAAAAATGATATATAGCTACTTCAGATGTGTTTTTCCAAGTAGAAATCTGAGGAAAAAAAATTTCGAAATGGCCTATGGAAGAATAGGGACCATTTGTTAATTATTTGAACAAATTTTATAAACAAATGCAAAAATTGGTCATTTTCAAATAGATTTGTTTCGTTCTTTTTATCAGAAAGCACAATGAATATCTTGCTTATGGCTTTTTTGTGCGATTCTCTGATTTCAGACAATTAGTGTCATTTGTTTAAACAAAATTAATTAAAAAATGCATAATGCTGTCATTTTCCAGTAAAAGGAATTCGTTTTTTCCTTCAAATCAACATCAGATATGTTGAAAATACCTCTTGATATGATACTTGGTTTTGAAAAAAATCATTTCTATTTGTTTAGAAAAATTAAATAAAGAAATTCATTGCTTTGCCATTTTTAAACATATAGATCTCGTTTTTTCAGAGAAATAAATTCCTAATGTCTTGTTAGTAGCTCTCCATAGTTATTTTTTATTAATACTAAACAATTAATAATTGTTATCAGAAAATGTAATGAAGAAATGCATAATTTGGCCATGTTTTAGTAGTTAAATTTAGTTTCTCTAACACAATCAATTAAATGTGTATAACCAAAGGGCCTTTACTGTGATATTCTACTGTTAGACAACAATTCATGATTTTTAAACAAATTTAATATACAAATTACTCTGAGGCCGTTTTTTAACGGAAACACCATATTGTTTATAATTTTGATTGATTTTTATAAATAATTGTAAAAATAATGAACATTTCCTGCCGGATAATACAGTATCATAATAGAGAGACCTTGCTTAAAAATTGTAGTCGATTTCATAAAAAAACAATATGGTCTTTCCTTTAAAAAACGGCTTCAGAGTAATTTGTTTATTAAATGCGTTCAAAATTATGAATTGTTGTCTAACAGCAAAATATCACAGTAAAGGCCCATTGATTATACACATTTAATTGATTGTGTTAAAGAAACTAATTTATCTACTAAAACATGGGCAAATTATGCATTTCTTCATTACATTTTTTAACAACAATCACTAATTGTTTAGTATTAATAAAAAATAACTATAAAGAGCTACTAGCAAGACATTAGGAATTTATTTCTCTGAAAAAACGAAATCTATATGTTGAAAAATGGCAAATCAATGAATTTCTTTATTTGATTTGCCTAAACGAATAGAAATTATTTTTTTATAACCATGTATCATACCAGGAGGTATTTTGAACGTATCTGGAGTTGATTTAAAAAAAAAACGAATTCCTTTTACTGAAAAATGACAGTATTATGCATTTGTTAATTGATTTTGTTTAAACAAATAACACTAATTGATTAAAATCAGAGAATCGCTCAAAAAAAATATAAGTAAGATATCTATTGTCCTCTCTGTTAAAAAAAACGTAACAAATCTATTTGAAAATGACAAATTTATGCATTTGTTTGTGAAATTCGTTTAAATAATTAACAAATGGTCTCTATTTTTTTATGATTCATATCGAAATTTTTTTGTCTCCAGATTTCAACTTAAAAACACACAACTGAAGTAGCTATATATCATTTTTACTAAAAATCTAACTTTTGTTGATTAATTTGTTTATAAAAATTGTAAACAATGTTTTGAATATCTGCTACTGCTGACGATCATTCAAGACAACTTTTCCCACTCATTCTGTGTACTTTCGCATGAATTGGATAAATTCCCACATAGCATCTTCGGATTTTTAAATGAATTTTCATTCTTAAATAAAAAAAATGAAACTATTTTTTCGAAAATATGCCTCGACACTTTGTTAGAAATCTCATAAGCTTTAATTGAGAAAAATTCAAAATCGTTAGAATAATTTGGGCTAAAAGTTAATTTGTCCACGGACACCTCATTTGGCCCCACTGTAAGACACTTTGACCCAGGTGGGACCTCATCAATATTTTATCCTAGAAAACTTATTTTACAGTACAAAAAGGGAAGAAATCTTTGCATCATTTTTTTCTTTCGTGCAATTTTCTGTTACAGAAGAGGACTTTGTTAGAGTTAATTTTTTCAAAAATTTTTCATTCAAATTTAACAAACAGAGGCATGAAGCCATAAACTTTGTTTCCGTTCTGTTAAGGTACAGCTCATAGTCGACTTTACAATTTCATTAATGAATTTCTCAAATTCCAATTCAATCCAATATTTTGAAAATATATAGTATGGTTTCTTAAGTCGAAAAAATTGAAATGAAGTAAAATACATTAATTAAGATATCATTGAGGAGCAATGGAAATGGAGAGGGCAATATGCAGGGTGAATAGGGATACATGAAAAAGGGATGAATGGAAAGGGAGAGGACAATATGTGATGATGGATAGAGATAAATAGAGCTCTCGTAAAAGGCTCTGGAGGCCCTCGTGGAAAGCTCTGGAGACCCTCGTAGAAGGCTCTAGAAGCTTTAGTAAAAGGATTTGGAGGACCTCGTGGAAGGCTCTGAAGGCCCTCGTAGCGAGCTCTCAAAGCTCTCATAGAAGGCTCTGTAGGCTCTCGTGGAAGGCCACGCAGACCCTCGTCAAAGGCTCTGGATGCCCTCGTAAAAGGCTCTGAAGGCCTTCGTGGAAGGCTTTGGAGGCCCTTGTGAGAGGCTCTAGAATCTCTCGTAAGAGTCTCTTGAGGAACTCATGGAGAGCTCTTGTGAAATGCTCTGGAAGCCCTCGTAAGATGCTCTAGAAGCTCTCACGAAAGACTCTGCAAGACTTCGTTACAAGCTCTGGAGGCTCTCGTGAGAGATTCTAAAAGCTCTTATAAAACGCTCTGGAGGCCCTCGTGAAAAACACTTGAAGCCCTCGTGAGAGGCTCTAGAAGCTCTTGTTAAAGATCCTGGAGGCCCTCGTAAAAGGCTCTGGAGGCCTTCGTAAGAGGCCTTAGAAGCTCTCGTGAAAGGCTCCGGAGGCAACCGAGTAAAACTCTAGATGCTTCGTGAGAGGCTCTAGACGTTCCCGTGAAATGCTCTGTAGTTTCTTGTGGAAGGCTCTGGAGGTCCTCGTGAGAGGCTCCAGAAGCTCTTTTAAAAGGCTCTGGAGGCAATTGTGGAAATCTCTGGAGGCGCTATTGAGAGGCCCCAGTAGCTCTTGTGAAGCACTTTGAAAGCCCTCGAGGGAAACCTCAGTGGCCCTCGTGAGAGGCCCAAGAAGCTCTTGTAAAAGGCTCTGAAGGCCCTTGTGAGAGGCTGTGGAAGCTCTGGTGAAAGGCTCTGTAAGCCCACGTGGAAGGCTCTAAAGGCCCTCAGGAAAGGCTCTAGGGTCTCTTAAGAGGCTCTGAGGCCCTCGTGTTAGTCTCTAGAGGCACTCATGACGTTCTAGAAGCTCTTGTGAAAGGCTCTGGAGGTACTCGTGAAAACCCCTGGAGGCCCTCGTGAGTGGTTCTAGTAGCTGTTGTAAGACGCTCTGGAGGCCCTGGCGAAAGGCTCTGAAGGTCCTCAAGAAAACCTCTAGAGTCTCGTAAGATGCTCTGAAGCTCTTGTGTTATTCTCTAGAGGCACTCGTGAAAGGTTCTAGAAGCTCTTGTGAAAGGCTCTGAAGGTAATTGTGGAAACCCCTGGAGGTCCTCGTGAGAGGTTCTAGTAGCTCTTGTAAGATGCTCCGGAGGCCCTCGTGAAAATCTCTGGAAGCGCTCGAGGGAAGCTCTAGAAACTCTTCTGAAAGACTCTAAAAGCCCTCTTGAAAGGCGCCGGAGGCCTTCGTGAGAGGCTCTAGAGGCTCTCATTAAAGAATCTGTAGGCCCTCTAGAGTCCTATCTCTAGAGACGCTCGTAAGATGCTCTGAAGGCCTTCATGTGAGTCTCGCGAGGCCCTTGAGAAAGGCTCTAGAAGCTCTCGTGGAAGGCTTTAGAGGACCTCATGAGAGGCTCTGAAAGCTCTCGTGGAAGGCCCTACAGACCCTTCTGAGAGGCTCAAGAAGCTTTCTTGAGAGAAGGCCCTCGTGAAGGAAGGTCCTTGTGGAAACCTTCATAGGCCCACATAAGAGGTGGGCCTATGGAGATATGGATGACGAGCACTTGTGAAAGGTTCTGGAGGCCCTCGTGAGAGGCTCTACAAGCTCTTGTAAAGGACACCGTAGGTTCGCGTGGAAGGCTCTGCAGGCTCTCGAAAAAGGCTTTAGAGACTCCTGCAGGAGGCTCTGAAGGCCCTCATGTGAGTCTCTGGAAGTCTTCGCGAGAGACTCTAGAAGCTTTTGCAAGAGGCTCTAGAGGCCCACGTGAGAGGATCTAGAGGCCCTTGTGAAAGGTTCTAGAAACTTTTGTAAATGGCTCTGGAGATCCTCATGGAAGCAGGTTCTCGTGGTTTTTGTAAAAGGCTCTAAAAGCCTTCGTGGAAAGCTCTGGAGGCCCTCGGTGAAGAATCTAGAGGCTGTGCAAATTTATGAATATGTGTGCTGTGAATGGTGAAGTTCTAAATGATTGAAGAAAGTCGATTATCGTTTCACTGTAATACAAAAGAATGGGTAATATAAGTGACTGTACTAATTATAGAGTGATTAGCCAGCTAAGCACCGTGGTCAAAATATTTATCAAAACACTCATTGAGAAGCTCATGGGAATAACTAAGGAAAGGATCTAGGAAGTCCAATGTGGATTTATGCCAGGGAGATGATGTGCGGATCAGATATTCAGCTTCAAACAGATCATAGAAAAAAGTTTGAGAGTCAACAAGAGAGTTTTCTGTGCATTTTTTGACCCGAAAAAAGATTTCGATAAGGTATTAACCTTATGATCCAAACTTTGGGAAGTCCTGAAAGAGTAGAGAGTGACTGGTTGGCTTCTAAAAGCAATAGAAGCAATAGATTATGGTAGTAATGCGAGTGTAAGAGTAAGTAGACAACTGAGCGATTGGTTTGATGTTACGCAGGGCGTTCGGCATGGCTGCGTTATGTCCTCCTGGATGCTCGATATATGCATGGATGAATGTCTAAGAATGGCTTTTTTAGACGAAGAAAGTGTTAATCTCGAGACAATGAAACTACGTCGACTGGCTTATGCAGATAAGATTGTTACGGCAGAATCAGTCGAAGTTTGCAGAGAATGATGAGCAGACTGGTTACCAGCATGAAGAGTATGGGTCTTAAGATTAACGCAAATGAAACAAAAATTATCGTGTTTGAAAGAAGGGGTGACAAAACAATATGCAACATTGCATTCAAAGAAGAGAGCATAGATCAAGTTGATTAGTTCGTGTATCTTAGAAGTGTATTTACAGCTGGCCGAAAGATAGATGCAGAGATATCCAGACGTATGAACGAGGGTAGAAAGATTATCGGCAATGTACAGGAAGAACGTTCAACGATTCAAGTGTATTCAGGTAAAGTGAGTGGTGGCGTACCCAGAGGTAGACCGAAGAAAGAATAATCGGAATGTGTGAATGAGACTCTGAAGCGAGGGGATTTAAGAAGTCGTAGAAAGACAAGAGCGTGCATGAAATGATGTATGGATGTAACGGAAGCAAAAGATGTATGCAACGATAGGGATGTATGGAGGACAATTGTCTATGAGGAGAAGAGTGATGCCTGAAACAAAAGATTTTGGATACTAATGGGCCCTCGTGAAGTGAATTTCTTAGTGGATTAGTATAATGCTTAGTTATGCAACTTTTACTTACTCAAAATCGGCGTTTTTTGAGACTTGCCGTTCTTTGATAAGGGTTTTCTCGCAGATGGTTACATTTTTTTAAGCACTCCTTTCGTGATTTAATAAAGATAAGTGATAGCTCAAAAATACTTCATTTTATATTAAAAATGAAAAAGTTATGCAACTCTTCCTCAGTCAAAATCGGCGTTTTTTGGGACGTGCCATTTCTTTGTCAAAAGATTTCTCGGAGATGGTCGCTCCTTTTAGAATGTTCCTGTCACAGTTCCACAGAGCTAAATAATAGCTCAAAAATACTTTTTCGGTAGAAAAAAAAATTAAATGCGTTAAAGTTAGACAGTTCTTTGTATCGCCTGTAAAATTCGTGTTCTGACACTCACGCTATTTTTCCCGGCCACCCTTTTAACGTCCATTTACCGTCTTCCGAAATTTTCTGCCAGCTCGAATTTGTTGATGCGGGGGTCCAAGGAGCCGAGAAAGAGTCACGTGAGCTCAGCGGAGTTCAGCAGTTTTGTAGGCACAAGGCGGGCAGTTCGAACACTCATGTACATATTTCGCATTTATTTTTGAATACACGCGGGAAATTCTCTTTCATTAATTAGTCTTCATCTTTAAGAAAGGTCCATCCTTTATGATAACAAAAATCTACATTTGTACAAAATACGGTTAATTAATATTATGTATTCCTATTGGAAATGGTTCACACGGCCCTGACTGTTTAAACCGTAGAAATTCTTGGAAGTGCGTCACGGTCGTAGCAGGCCATACCCGCGACCGCCGTTCAACGAAGGTTCCAGTGTAATTCATTCGGAAGTAAATGATACAAAAGTTTGAGTTTCGGAAAGTAGACAATTAGTCCTTCAGGAATAAATATTTTTATATTAAAATGAAAGAATTTGAAAAAAATGCTTTACAAACTTGTAGAAATACATTTGAAAGACAGGTGCACGCTTTGTTCAGTTTAATTATGTCAAAAAATTATCCTTCTTCTGGATAAACAACTTTAAGTGACGCTTTATATATATATATATATATTATAATTTATATTTCGTAAAAAAAGCTGTTAGTAAAATTTGTAGAGTATATTGCTTTGAAAAAATGTTCGAAAAGTATAACTTCTATGGAATAATTTGAACATCTCAAGAATACTTTATTTTTCATTTAAGAAATAATTATTTTTCTTTCAATGTTAAACTTTATTGATTCTATACATAAATAAATGGTCGTCAGATACAGTAATGTGCAATTTAGATTTAATTCAGATAAGTAGAAGAGAAAATGAATGTCAATTACTGTTGAATTTAATTTGAAATTTAAAAATGAAGTCGACTGCTAATTTTCAATTCGTTTACAAACTGTTAAATTTCTGATCCTTATGATGGGAAAATCTTCCATTGTTTTTGCAAATACAGATCTTAAATCATCTACTTTGATAAGAGAATAAAACTCAGTTCCATTTAATAAAAAAAATTATTCATTG
>JAUMHM010091770.1:0-11843 GCA_032362435.1 Melikaiella ostensackeni
GTAATCAGCGCGTCAAAATACATAAGTATACGAAGTTTGAAGAAAATCGGAGAATTCAGCTATTCGGAACTTTATCCGAAATAAATTAATGATAATGACTAGGAAATAATGAAAATTAAGTAATCATAATCAAATAATGAAAATAAAACCATGACAATGAAACAATGAAAATAATGTAATGAAAATAAAGTAATTAAAATACAATAATGAGAACGAAAAAATGAGAATGAAATAATGGAAATGAGGTAATGACAATGAAATAATGAAAATAAAACCATGAAAATGAAATAATGAAAATGAAGTAATGAAAATAAAATAATGAAATCGAAATAATAAGAATGAAATAATAAAACTGAAATATTGGAAATGGAGTAATAAAAATAAAGTAATTAGAATGGAATAATGAAAATAAAATAGCAAAAATGAAATAAGGAAAATGGAGTAATGCAAATGAAATAATGGAAATGAATTAATTACAATGAAGCAATGAAAATGAAATAATGAAATGGGAATAATGAAAGTGAAATAATGGAAATGAATTAATGACAATGACACTAAAATAATGAAAAGGGGGTAATGAAAATGAAATAATGAAAATGAAATAATGAAAGTAAAACCATGACAATGAAACAATGAAAATAAAGTAATGAAAATGAAAAATGAGTATGAAGTAATCAACGTGAAAGAATGAAAACGAAATAATAAAAATGAAATGTTGGGAATAAAGTAATTAAAATGCAACAATGAAAACGAAATAATGAAAATGAAATAATGGAAATGAAGTAATGAAAATGAAATAATTAAAATAAAGTAATGAAAATGAAATAATGAAATTGAAATAATGAAAATGAAATAATAGAAATGAAATAATGAAAACGAAGTGATGAAAATGAAATATTGGAAATGAAGCAATAAAAATAAAGTAATTAAAATGCAATAATGAAAATAAAATAGTAGAAATGAAATAAGGAAAATGGAGTAATGCAAATGAAATAATGGAAACGAATCAATTACAATGAAGCAATGAAAATGAAATAATTAAAGTGAAATAATGGAAATGAATTAATGCCAATGACAGTGAAATAATGAAAAGGGAGTAATGAAAATGAAATTTTGGAAATGAAGTAATGAAAATGAAGTAATTAAAATGCAATAATGAAAATAAAGTGATGAAAATGAAATATAGGAAATGAAGTAATAAAAATAAAGTAATTAAAATGCAATAATGAAAGCAAAATTTTAAAAGTGAAATAATGGAAATAAAGTAATGCAAATGAAATAATGTAAATGGAGTAATAAAAATAATGTAATTAAAATGGAATAATGAAAACAAAATAGTAAAAATTAAATAATGAAAACGAAATAATGAAAATGAAATTTTGGAAATGAAGTAATCAAAATGAAGTAATTAAAATGCAATAATGAAAACAAAATTATAAAAGTGAAATAATGGAAACGGAGTCATAAAAATAAAGTAAATAAAATGGAATAATGAAAACAAAATAGTAAAAATTAAATAATGAAAACGAAATAATGAAAATGAAATAATGGAAATGAAGCAATGAAAATAAAATAATGAGAATGAAGAAATTAAAATAAAATAATGAAATCGAAATAATAAAAGTGAAATAATGGAAATGAATTAATGACAATGACATTGAAATAATGAGAATGAAGTAATTAAAGTGAAATAATGAAAAGAAAGTAATGAAAATGATATGTTGGAAATGAATTAATGAAAATAAAATAATGAGAATGAGGTAATGAAAATGAAATAATGAAAATGAAGTAATCGAAATGAAATAATTAAAACGAAATAATGAAATATTGGAAATGAAGTGGTGAAATTAAAGTAGTTAAAATGCAATAATGAAAACGAAATTAAAATAATGGAAATAAAGTAATGAAATAATGACAAATAAATAATAAAAATGAAATAATGAATACAAAAATGAAATGAAATGGAAGAAAGTGAAAATGAAATGAAAAAATGAAGAAACTTGCAGAATGAAAGAATTTTCGAACCACCCGACATATTTCGAAATTTTTAGGCTGATATCGCAGATTCGCAGCTCGAAGCTTTCTCTCTTTGAAAAATTTCTAAAATATCTTCATACTGAAAATTTTGGAATTCAATTTAAAGGACGCAAATTTCTTTATTTTGAGCATTCGTCCCTCTTGGGAACTCATAATAACTCATATTTCCCAGCCTCTGAAAGTAAATGACTTGGAGACTGTATACTGGACACTGGACACTCGAGTTTTGACCATCAGCGTTTGCATATAGATTTCCTGTTTCCCAGTAACGGGTAAGGAAAAAGGACTATTTAGTAGAAAATCCGTCATCGTGATGCTGTAAATTTGTCAAAAATATTCCTACCCCGCCCTAATCCGCACAATAATCCCTTTTGTGGGTTTTGTGTGGTGTTACGCCCACTTCGATTGAAAACTCTCGAGTTACGTGTGGTCTGCCACAACTGTGAAGCCTTTTCAAAACTCAGCGAGGTTCTTTATGCGCTGAGGTTAGTGGCGGTAATTTGTCAGTTGTCACTTTTACTTCGCCAATGCACCGCCCTTCCGGGTGTTTTGGATGAATTTCTATAAAGTGGTGACACTCTACAGTAGGCTGAGACACAGAAAACTGGCAAAAATTTAAGATTTGGTAGCAGGATTTTTTGAGGTCGCTCATTTCAATTTTTACACCAAAGATACAAATTCCAAATCGCAGATCCAATATGGCAGTCAAAAATTTTAAATTCAAAATGGCGGATAAAATACAATGGTTAAAATTAATTTTTTTTATAGACATGCCTAAAACTTGGTGCAAGGGGGTTTATCAAGACGTTAATTTCGATTTTGACGTCAAAAATTACAAATTCAAAATGGCGGATCCATTATTGCGGTCAAAATTTTAAAATTTGCACATATTTGCCTAAAACTTGTTACATGGGGACTTCAAGGTCGATAAATTCGATTTTGACGTCAAAAGTTACAAATCAGAATAGCAGATTCAAAATGGCGGCCGAAATTTGTACAGATTTGCCTAAAAATTTGTACAACGGGGTTTTTAAGGTCACTTATTTTGACTTTGCCATCAAAAGTTACAAATTCAAAATAGCGGATCCAATATGGCAACTAACATTTTGAAAATTGTACAGATTGGCCTACAACTTAGTTCAAGGAGGTTTTTTAGGTCGATAATTTCGAGTTTGACATCAAAAGTTAAAAATTCAAAATGGCAGATACAATATGGTGGCCGAAATTTCCAAATTTATACACATTCGCCTAAAACTTGGTAAAAGAAGGTTTTTAAGGTCGCTAATTTTGATTTTGACGTCAAAAGCTAGTAATTCAAATGATCGGATCCAAAATGGCAGCCTAAATTTTAAACTTTCCACAAATTTGCCTATAATCTCTCACATGGCGATTTTAAGGACGCTAAATTTGATTTTGACGTCAAAAGTTACAAAATCAAAATAGCAGATTCAATATGGCGGCTGAAATTTCGAAGTTTGTAGAGATTTGCCTCAAATTTTGTAGACGGGGCTTTTAAGCTCGCGTTTTTCGATTTTGACGTCAAAAGTTATAAATTAAGAATAACGGATTCAAAATGGCAGCCAAAATGTTTAATTTTCTACAGATTTGCCTATAACCTGGTACATGGGGATTCTAAGGTCGCTAAATTATATTTTGACGTCAAAAATTACAAAATCAAAATGGCAGATTCAATATAGTGGCCGAAATTTAGAAATTTTTACAGATTTGCCTAAAACTTTATATAATGCGGTTTTTCAGGTCGCTAATTTCGATTTTTCCATCAAAAGTTACAAATTTAAAATAGCGGATCTAAAATGGTGGCCAGAATTTTAAATTTTTTACAGATTTGCCTACAACCTGGTACATGAGGATTCCAAGGTCGCTAAATTAGATTTTGACGTCAAAAATTACAAAATCAAAATGTCAGATTCAATATAGTGGCCAAAATTTCGAAATTTTTACAGATTTGCCTAAAACTTTGTACAACGAGGATTTTGAGGACGCTAAATTCGATTTTGACGTAAAAGTTACAAAATCAAAGTATCGGATCCAAAATGGCGGCTGAAATTTCGAAGTTTGTACAGGTTTGCCTAAAATTTTGTATAATGGGGGTTTTCAGGTCGCCAATTTCGATTTTCCCATACAAAGTTACAAATTCAAAATAGCGGATCCAATATGGCAACTTTCATTTTGAAATTTGTACAGATTGGCCTAAAACTTAGTTCAAGGGGGTTTTTAAGGTCGTTTAATTCGATTTTGAAGTCAAAAGTTACAAATTTAAAATGGCGGATACAATACGGTGGCCGAAATTTCAAAATTTATACACATTCGCCTAAAATTTGGTAAAAGGAAGTTTTTAAGGTCGCCCATTTTGATTTTGACGTCAAAAGCTATAAATTCAAAATATCGGATCCAAAATGGCAGCCAAAATTTTCAATTTTCTACAGATTTACCTATAACTTGGTACATGGGGAATTAAAGGTCGCTAAATTCGATTTTGACGTCAAAAGATACAAAATCAAAATGGCAGATTCAATATATTGTCCGAAATTTTGACATTTTTACAGATTTTTCTAAAACTTTGTACAACGGGGTTTTTAAGATCGCTAATTTCGATCTTTACGTCAAAAGTTACAAATTAAAAATATCGGATCCAAAATGGCAGCCAAAAGATTAAATTTTTTACAGATTTGCCTATAATTTGATGCAGGAGGACTTTAAGGTCGCTAAATTCAATTTTGACGTCAAAAGCTACAAATTCAAAATGTCAGATCCAATATGGCAGTAATATTTTAAAATTTGCACATATTTGCCTAAAACTTGGTACAACGGGGTTTTTAGAGTCGCTAATTTTGATTTGGATCTCAAAAGTTACAAATTCAAAATGTCGGATCCAAAATGGCAGCCAAAGTGTAAAATTTTTCACAGATTAGTCTATAATCTGGTACACGGGGATTTTAAGGTCGCTTAATTCTATTTTGACGTCAAAAGCTACAAATTCAAAATGTCAGATCCAACATGGCAACCAAAATGATGAAATTTGCACATATTTGCCTAAAACTTGGTACAACGGGGGCTTTAAGGTCGCTAATTTCGATTTTGATCTCAAAAGTTATAAATTCAAAATGTTGGATCCAAAATGGCAGCCAACATTTCTTAATTTTCTACAGATTTGCCTATAACTTAGTACATGGGGTTTTTATGTCGCTAAATTCGATTTTGACATCAAAAGTTACAAAATCAAAATGGCAGATTCAATATGGTGTCCGAAATTTGGACATTTTTACAGATTTTTCTAAAACTTTGTACACCGGGTTTTTTTGAGATCGCTAATTTCGATCTTGACGTTAAAAGTTACAAATTAAAAATATCGGATCCAAAATGGCAGTCAAAATTTCAAATTTTTCACAGATTTGCCTGTAACCTGATACATGGGGCTTTCAAGGTAGCAAATTTCGATTTTGACATCAAAAGTTACAAATTCAAAATAGCAGATCCAATATGGCAACTAACATTTTTAAATTTCCACAGATGTGCCTTAAACTTGCTATAACGGGACTTTAGGGTCGCTACTTTCGATTTTCACGTCAAAAGTTACAAATTCAATATATCGGATCCAAAATGGCAGCCAAACTTTTAAATTTTTATAGATTTGCCTATAACCTGGTATACGATTTTAAGGGATTTTAAGGTCGCTAAATTCGATTTCAACGTCCAAAGTTACAAAATCAAAACGGCGGATGCAATATGGCGGCCAAAATGTCAAAATTTGTATAGATTCGCCTAAAACTTGGTACAAGGGGGATTTCAAGGTCGCTTAACTTAATTTTGACGTCAAAAGCTACAAAATCAAAATGCCAGAATAAATGGCGGCCGAAACGTCGAAATTTTTACAGATTTGCCTAAAACTTTGTACAACGGGGTTTTTAAGGTCGCTAATTTCGATTTTGACGTCAAAAGTTACAGATTCAAAATGGTGGATCCAATATGGCAACTAACATTTTAAAATTTGTACAGATTGGCCTAAAACTTAGTACAAGCGGGATTTTAATGTCGTTAATTTCGATTTTGACGTCAAAAGCTACAAATTCAAAATCCCTTGTAATTTTTCGAAGGAACAATTTGGCATTTTCAACTTTTTTCCATGTCTCGTTTTGTTTTCGAGAAGAACTGAAAATTTCGATTTTTTGAAATTAAACATGGATTTTTTCAAAAACGGCTTCGGCAAAGTTTTGGTTTTTTATCAGAAAATAGTTGTAAGACATCCAGATACAAAATCAAAAACAATGTTTTTTTGGTGTTTGCACCTTTGGGTTGAAGGCATTTCAATGGTTAATATCTTAATAATATAATATAATAATATCTTCGTCAAATATAAAACCTGGTAAATAATCTGACTGTAAAGTAAATAGTAGTAAATAATCTGACTGTTAACGTCATAATGAACTTTTTAGAACCATAAAACTTTGGATACGAAGTTGAACCTCGGGGAACTTTTGATTCAAAAAATTTATATATTGTAAATTTTTAAAATGCATGAGTATAAAGTGAGGGAATTCGAAACCAAGCTAATATTCGTATTCCTTATTCACATCGTATTAATTTATGACGCAAAAGAATTTAACATTTGACTTCATAACCTTATGAATAAGTTTTTTGAGCCGATTTCTTAAAAAACTGAAATAAAAAAAATACATTTCTTCAATTCATAGCGTTCTAAGATAAAGGAGTCTTTTTAAAAGATCATAAAATTCGGAAAAAAGTTGCTTCAACTCATCTACAGTATGAAAAAAAAGTTTTTCACCAAGTTGGATTTTGGCCACTTTTTGGTGTCTCTTAGCCCACTGTATGCACTCGAAACGTCCGAAATTGCCAACCAGCATTAACTGCAGGGATTTATTTTTTAATTGAAACTGTTTTTTTATTCATTTCATTTCTTATATTTCCTATGCGGAAAATTCCTCTTTTAGCCCTCTTTGGAATGTTTGTCCCTGTCAGGGGCCCATGTGGAGAATTCATAGGGGAAAGCCCACGAGGGCACCCGCAGGAGAACCTACTCGTCTGGCCTCAGCCCCTCACTGTCGAATGATAAAAATTTTCAAGTCAAAAGGGTTAATATTTTTTTGACACTATAAATTTTAACGCGTGCTTAGTTCAGACTTAAAAAAATTTGCAATTTCATTGAAAATTTGATGACTTTTTTTTTATTTCAATTTTAAGATCTCAGATATTCGACGAGGGCCTCCGCAGGGTTTCCTGCTTGTTGGCTTCATGCCGCAGTTTACAAAGATCAAACGATTTTGTTGTGATAAAATGTTTTTTGTGTTGAATAGTAAAAATATCATATTTAAATGTGCATTTATTTTTAAAAAAATAACAATAATTCCAACAAATTTTGAAGCGTGTGCGGTGTTTCTGCTTTAAAAAAAGTTATAAATAATATGGTAAGTTAGTCAAAAGGAAAAACGAAAATTTGATAAGATTTTGAATTCCATGGATATCGTACATAATTCTTGAAATCCATTTAAAACGATTGGGTTCTCTGGAAATCCCTTGAAATCCTATAAAAAATGTGTTAAGCTTTAGAAATTCTTTGAGATTCCGTGAAATCATTCCAAGTCCTTGAAATCGCTTGGAATCTTCAAAATACCATGAAAATCCCTTATAATCTTTTAAAATCCTTGGAAATACTTCAAATTCCGTGAAATATTCCGAAGTATAACGAGATCCCTTGAAATATTTGAATTTCCTTTCAAATTCCTTGAAATTTTTAAAATTCGTGGGAACCTTTCAGAATCTCTTGAAAACCCTTAAAATATTAGAAAATCCATTAAAATATTCTAAAAACCATTAAAATTCCTTCTGAAATTCCTTCGAATCCCTTCAAATCTTCGAAATCCAATTAAAATGCCTTGACATCCTTCCAGCTTCGTGAAAATACTCCCGTTCTCCTCTCTCCTGATATCCTTTAAAACCCTTTGAAATCCTGTAATATTTTTAGAAATATTTCCATATTTCTAAAAATCTCTTGGAAACCCTTAAAATCCTTTGTAATCTGCGGAAATTGTTATTAATTCTTTAAAATCCCTAAAAATCCGTCGAAATCCTTCGGTGTACCTTGACATCCAGTAAAATCTCTTGAAATCTAATTAAACTACTTGAAGTCCCTTAAAATCTTGTGAAAACCATAGAAAAATTGAAATTCTCTCCAAAATTTTACTATTTAGGTAATTTCTTCAAATTCTTGACATCTTATAAAATCACTTAAAATGTGTGAAACCTCTCGTAATCCTTTGGAATCATTTGAAATATCCTAAAACATTTGTAATCCCTTGAAATATTTTGAAATCCCTTAAGATTTCATGAAACCTCTAAAAAGCTTTTGAAATTTCGTTAAATTCTGTAAGAATTTTGTAATTCTTCAAAATTCTTTGCAGTCCGTTGAAGTATACGTTAAAATAAATTGAAATATATTAAAGTTTCCTCAAATCCCTGAAAAACCTTGAAATCCAATTAAAAACTCCTGGTATCCTTTCAACATTGTGAAAATACTTCCGTATCTCTTGATATTCTTTAAAATCCATTGAAATCCTGTGATTTTTTAAAAAATATTTCGATATATCTTAAAATCTCTTAGAAACCCTTAGAATCCTTTATAATCCGCGGGAACCGTTATTAATTCACTAACATCCTAAAAATCCGTCGAAATACTTCGACATATCTTGAAATCCAGTAAAATATCTTGAAATCTGATTAAACTACTTGAAGTCCCTCAAAATTTTGTGGAATCCATAGAAAAATTGAGATTCTCTCTGAAATTGTACTATTTAGGTAATTTATTCAAACTCTTGACATCTTTTGAAATCACGTAAAATGTGTGAAACCTCTCGTAATCCTTTGGAATCGTTTGAAATACCCTCAAACATTTGTAATACTTTAAAATCTCATTTCATCCCTAAAAAGCTTAGGAAATCTCGTTAAATTCTATAAAAATATTGTAAGTCTTCAAAATACTTTGTAATCCCTTGAAATACCTTAGAATACCTTGAAATCTATTGAAATTTCCTCAAATCCCTTGAAATCTTCGAAATCCAATTAAGATCCCCTGCCATTCTCCCAACTTCGTGAAAATACTTCCACATCTCTTGATATCCTTAAAAATCCTTTGGCATCCCGTGATTTCTTTTAAAATGTTCCGATATTTCTTAAAATCCACTTGGAAACCCTTAAAATTTTTTGTAATCCGCGGAAATCGTTATTAGTTCTATAAAATTCCTAAAAATCTGTCGAAATCCTTCCGTGTATCTCGAAATGCCGTAAAATCTGTTGAAATCTGAACCACTTGAAATACCTTGAGATCTCATTAAATCCCTAAAATGCTTTGCAATTCTCGTTGAATTCTGTAAAAATTTTTAAGTTCTCTAGAATACTTTGTAGTCCTTTGTAATACCTTAAAATACCTTGAAATCTATTGAAATTTCCTCAAATCCCTTGAAATCTTCGAAATCCAATTGATTTCCCCTGACATTCTTCTAACTTCGTGAAAATACTTCCGTGTCTCTTGACATCGTTGAAAATCCTTTGAAATTTAGTGATTTTTTTTGCAATATTTCGATATCTTTTAAAATCCCTTGGAAACCCTTGAAATCCTTTGTAGTGCACGGAAATCGTTATTAATTCTTTAAAATCCTTAAAAATCCGTTGAAACCCTTAGGTGTATCTTGAAATCCAGTAACATCTCTCGAAATCTGATTGAACTACTTGAAACCGCATAAAATCTCATGAAATCCTTAAAAAGTTTTGGAAATCTCGTTGAATTCTGTAAAAAGTTTTTAGTTCTCTAAAATACTTTGTACTCCCTTAAAATACCTTAAAATACCTTGAAACATATTAAATTTTCCTCAAATCCCCGGAAATCCTTGAAATTCAATTAAAATTGCCTGACATTCTTTCAACTTCGTGAAAATATTTCCGTATAACTTGGTATCCTTTAAAATTTTGTAAAAAAAAATTTTGTAAAAATTTTGTAATTCTCCAAAGTACTTTGTAGCCCTTTGAAATACCTTTAAATATCTTGAAATCTATTGAAATATCCTCAAATCCCTTGAAATCTTCGAAATCCAATTGATTTCCCCTGACATTCTTCCAACTTCGTGAAAATACTTCCGTATCTCTTGACATCCTTTAAAATCCTTTGAAATTCCGTGATTTCTTTTGAAATATTTCCGTATCTCTTAAAATCCCTTGGAAACCCTCAAAATCCTTTGTGAATCGCGGAAATCGTTATTAATTCGTTGAATTCCCTAAAAATCCGTCGAAATCCTTGAAGTCCCTTAAAATCTCATGAAATCCCTAAAAAGTTTTGTAAATCTCATTCAATTCAGTGAAAATTTTGTAATTCTCCAAAATACTTCGTAGTCCTTTGAAATACCTTAAAATACCTTGAAATCTAATGGAATTGCCTTAAATCCCTTGAAATATTTGAAATCCAATTGAAATCCACTGACATTCTTCCAACTTCGTGAAAATACTTCCATATCTCTTGATATCCTTTAAAATCCTTTGAAATCCCGTGATTTCATTCAAAATGTTTCGATATTTCTTAAAATCGCTTAAAACCCCTTAAAATCCCTTTGAAATCCGCGGAAATCCTTCAGTGTATCTTGAAATCCAGTAAAATCTCTTGAAATATGGTTGAATTACTCGAAGACCCTTAAAATCTTGTGAAATCCATAGAAAAAATGAGAATCTCTCTGAAATTGTACTATTTAGGTAATTTTTTCAAATTATTGACATCTTTTAAGATCACTTAGAATCTGAGAAATCTCTCTTAATCCTTTGGAATAATTTGAAATACCTTAAAACTTTTGTAATCCCTTGAACTCTTTTGAGATCACTTAAAATCTGATGAAATCCCTGAAAAGCTTTGGAAATCTCGTTAAATTCCGTAAAAATTTTGTAATTCTTTAAAATACTTTGCAGTCCGTTGAAGTATACCTTAAAATACCGTAAAATATATTAAATTTTCCTCAAATCCATGGAAATCCTTGAAATTCAATTAAAGTTGCCTGACATCCTTCCAACTTCGTGAAAATACTTCCGTATAACTCGGTATCCTTTAAAATTCTTTGAAATCCCGTGATTTTTGAAAAAATATTTGGATATCTCTTATAATCCTCTGGAAACCCTTGAAATCCTTTGTAATCCGCGGAAATCGTTATTAATTCTTTAAAATCCCTAAAAATCCGTTGAAATCCTTCGATGTATTTCGAAATCCCGTTTAATCTGTTAAAATTTGATTAAGCTACTTGAAGTCCCTTAAGATCATGTGAACCTCCTGGAAAAATTGAGACTCTCTCTGAAATTGTACTAGGTAATTTGTTCAAATTCTTGAAATCTTATGAAATCACTTAAATCTGTAAAACCTCTCGTAATCCTTTTGAATCGTTTAATTACCCTAAAACTTTTGTGATCCTTCGAAATTTCATAAAATCCCTAAAAAGCTTTGGAAATCTTGTTATATTTCGTAAAAATTTTGCAATTCTTTAAAATACTTTGTAGTTCTTTGAATTACCTTTAAATCCCTTGAGATCTCTATAAATGCTTCCGAATCACTTTAAATTTTTCAAATCTTTTGAAATCCTTTTAAATATTTTTAAATCTCATTTACAGTGAAATTAATGTTTTGTTAATATATTTAGTAGAAATATAAAATCTGTAGTTAGATGGGGACGGTGGGGGGCACGAAAATATTACGCCTCATTACAATATGTGGGGGGGGTCTAAAAGTTCATTAATCATCATTA
>JAUMHM010091770.1:11853-26436 GCA_032362435.1 Melikaiella ostensackeni
CCCCCCCCCCCCCCCCCCCCCCCCCCCCCCCCCCCCCCCCCCCCCCCCCCCCCCCCCCCCCCTAAAACTTCAATAATCATCCTTACATAATTAATGAACGTCCCCTCAACAATACATAAACATTTATTTAAATATGCTTAAAAAAGATGAGGAGAAAATGATTAAAGGTATAAAAAAAAATTTTCTGTCGGGACAACTGCGAGGGATCCACGAGGACCCCTCAAAGGCAACCTATAAGGGCAACCACGAGGGAAGCCCGTTTCCGTGAGGGGCTACGTCTGGATTGCCCGCATGGGCCCCTCATGGCCTGAAGGCAATGCATGAGCGTCCAAACGGGGGCCCACTCCATTTTTCCACCGTCTTTTATTTATTTATTTTTATTTCTCAGACCCCTTGCTGGTTTTGCTCAATTTTGAGGGAAAAAAAGGTGTTGATTGAGGATTGACGAGGGTGGTCCGAATTAGGTTCCAAAAGAACAAGGAAAGTTATAGAATTATTGGACAATTTTCTACGTTCCAGGATGCGGCTATCTCAGATGCTGCATTCGATCCATTTCTCATCTCAGACTCTACTTTGGAGGCTACCACCCTTCGCGCGATAAGGCCCATTGTCGGATCCGGACGAACAAAAGGAAGAAATGGGTCCGTCAGCTTATTCGGACACATAATGACGTAATTTCCCTGTCAAGCATTTCCGGCGCAAATTAATTTATCAAGGCAACCGCTCTGGTCATCAGGCCTCGCACCTCCGCGCTGGACCGGGCGAATAAGAAATTGCTTCGCTTTTTGTCGGAACGCCGCACCATATTAGGACCCAATTGAAGAACGAAATTTGAAAACAGACTTTAGTAAATTCTACACTTGCATCCTAATTCCAGGGGATATTAAAGTTTGAATTTTTGTAGTTCTTTCGAAAAAATAGGTGTGGGCTCTTAGGTCCAACGACAGTTGGAACCAAGCCTTAACCTCAAAATTGAATTGCCTCACTTTTCTTCATGAATACTAAAATTACATCTCTGCTAGATACATAGGGCCTACTTTTGTTTTGAACTTAGCCTGTATTAGGAGTGACAAATTGGCTAAATTCAACACTTTTTGTGTAAAACGATTCTTTGAATGCTCGGGCTAGAATAAAAAAAATCGTTTCGCACAAGAAGTATCTAAATTTGCAAATTTTTCACTCCGAATATAGACTTAATTTAAAACAGAAGTAGGTCTTAAGTATCTCACAAAGAAGCATTTCTAGTATTCATAAAGTAAAATGAGGCAATTCAATTTTGAGATTAAGGCCTGGTTCCAACTATCGTTGGACCTTTCGCTCGTCTCAGAATGCAGGTTATTTGAGAAGTCTTGAGCGTCTGAGCGACGAGAGGAAGACTCAGACTTGAGAAGGTCTGAGAGCTCTAGATAGCCTTTGAGCGCTCGGAAGTACTCAAGTTTTTGAGCGCTCAAAAGATATCTAGAGCTCTCAAACCTTTTGAAGTCTGAGACCACCTCTCGTCGCTCAGATGCTCAAGACCTTTCGGCACTCCTTAACTTATCAAGACTTCTCAAATAATCCGCATTCTGAGAAGAGCGAAAGGTCCAACGATAGTTGGAATCAGGCCTTAACCTCAAAATTAAATTGCCCCATTTTTCTTAATGAATATTAGAATTACATCTTTGTTAGATACATTGGGCCTACTCTTGGTTTGAATTCAGTCTGTATTAGAATTGAAAAATTGGCTAAATTCACCACTTTTTGAATGAAAAGATATTTTGAATGCTCGGGCTAGAATAAAAAAAATCATTTCACACAGGAAGTATCTAAATTTGCAAATTTTTCACTCCGAATATAGACTTAATTCAAAACAGAAGTAGGTCCTAAGTATCTCACAAAGAAGCAATTCTAGTATTCATAAAGTAAAATGAGGCAATTCAATTTTGAGGTTAAGGCCTGGTTCCAACTATCGTTGGACCTTTCGCTCGTCTCAGAATGCGGATTATTTGAGAAGTCTTGAGAAGTTAAGGAGTGCCGAAAAGACTTGAGCATCTGAGCGACGAGAGGTCGTCTCAGGCTTGAGAAGGTCTGAGAGCTCTCGATAGCCAGTGGCGTGACTAGAAACGTGGAGGCCCCGCTGCAAAATTTTTAAGGAGACCCCTTTCATAAAAAAAGAATTCATATAGTACAAAGTATTGACCTATTTTAAGAAAAAGGCCGAGTTATAAATTGCTTAGTAGTGAAAAAAATTTTCCAAGAAAATTTCTGAAATTTTACCCCCCCCGTCCTCATATGTAAGAGACCGTAAGATTGGCTCTGCCCCCCCCCCCTCCCAATCTTATTAACATGTTGTAAACTTAGACAACGAACATACATATAAATTCTGTTAATTAAATAAACGTAAAATCTTAATTAAATTAATTTTAGCAGAGAAAATTTCCAGTTTTCTAGCATAATATTTTTAAAGTATTGCAAATGAACATCAATGTTTATATATACTATTATTCTTTAGTCTTCTCGTTTTCAAATTGAATGAGAACTGAATTAATGGAACCCAATATAAAAATCCAACTATTTTTGTTCGAAAGTTAATTATTTTTGGTTGAAAAGTCTTCCATTATATTTTTGGTTGAGAATTAATCTTTTTTGGTTAAAAATTGTACTATTTGGTTAAAAACTGAATTCTTTTGTTGAAAATTCAACAATTTTCTTGAAAATTCATTCTTTTTGGTTGAAAATTCAACTGTTTCGTTTGAAAATTCATCTTTATAGTTTGAAAATTCATTTCTTCTGGTAGAAATTTCATTCTTTTTGAATAAAAATGCTACTGTTTGGTAGAAAATTAATCTATTTAACTATTTTGTTGAAAATTCGTCTTTTTTGGTTGAATTCAACTGTTTGATTTAAAATAAAAATCGTTTTTAGTTGAAATATGAACTATTACATTTTTCGTTGAGAATTCATTTTATTTTTTGCTTACCAATTCAACTACTTATATGAAAAAGGAACTAATTTGTTGAAAATGAATCTTTTTTTCGTAGAAAATTCAACTATTTGATTGAAAATTCATGCACTTTGTTAAAAATTCGTCTTTTTGGTAGAAAATTAATCTTCTTTTTGAAAAATCAACTATTTGTTTGACAATTCATGTATTTATTTGAGAATTCGTCTATTTGATAGAAAATAATTCTTTTTGGCCAAGAATGTAACTGTTTGTTTGAAAATTATTTGATTTTAGTTGAAGATTCAACTATTTTGTTAAAATTTCGTCTCTTTTTTTAAAATTAATTCTTTTGGCTGAAGATTCATCATTTTAGTTGAAAATTAATTTCTTTGGTTAAAGATTTAACTCTTTTGTTGAAAACTCGTTTTTTGTTCTTGTTGAAAGCGCACCTTCATGAATTTAAAATTCATGTATTTTATTGAAAATTGGTTTTTTGCTGTAGAAAATTAATCTTCGTGGCTGAAAATTCAACTGTTTTGTTTGAAAATTCATCTTCATAGTTTAAAAATTTATTTCTTCTGGTAAAAATTTCATCCTTTTTAGATAAAAATGCACCTATTTGGTACAAAATTAATCTATTCAACTATTTTGTTGAAAACTCGTCTTTTTGGTTGAATTCAACCGTTTGTAATTCAAAATCAAAATCGTTTTCAAATTGAAATATCAACTATTACATTTTCCGTTGAGAATTCATTAAATTTTTGGCTTAAAAATTCAACTACTTATTTGAAAGTGGAACTAATTTGTTGAAAATGTATCTTTTTTTAGTAGAAAATTCAACTATTTAATTGAAAATTCATGCAGTTTGTTGAAAATTCGTCTTTTTGGTAGAAAATTAGTCTTCTTGTTTGAAAATTCAACATTTTGTTTGACAATTTATGTATTTATTTGGAAATTCATCTTTTTGGTAAAAAATAATTCTTTTTGAACAAAAATGTAACTGTCTGTTTGAAAGTTATTTGGTTTTAGTTGAAAATTCAACTATTTGTTTGACAATTCATGAATTTTGTTGAAAATTCGTTTTTTTGGTAGAAAATCAATCTTTTTGGTAAAAAATGCAATATTTGGTCTTAGTAAAGGATTCACCAATTTTGTTGAAATTTCGTCTTTTTGGGTTGAAAATTCAATTATTTGGTTTAAAATTCATGTATTTTATTGAAAGTTTGTCTTCATATTAGAAAATTATTCATTTTAGTATAGAATCAATCTTCTTGGTTGAAAATTTGTTTTTCAGTTGAAAATTAAATTATTTAATTTAAAATTTAATTAATTTGTTAAAAAGTCATCCTTTTTGATTGAAAATTAATCTGTTTCAGTTGAAAATCCATTTACTTTGTTGAAAATTCGTCTTTCGTAGTTGAGTTCAATTATTCTAGATTCAACTATTTTGTAGAAAGTTAGTTTTTTTGGATGAAAATTAATTTTTGAACTGAAAATTCAACTATCCAATCTTCGGTTGAAAATTTATCTTTTTTAGTCGAAAACTCAAGTTTTTGGTTAAAAATTCATGTATTTTGTTGAAAATTCATCTCTTTTGATTAAAAGTGAAACTACTTCGTTAAAAATCCTTTTTTTTTTGGTTGAAAATTCAGCATTTAATAGTTGGAATGAGGCCTTAACCTCAAAAGTCAAAATTGAATTTTCTCATTCTTCTTGATGAATACTAGAATTATACCTTTGTCAGATACAAAAGGACTACTTCTGTTTTTTATTATGTCTTAATTAGGAATGAAAATTGGCTAAATTCAACACTTTTGGTATAAAACGATTTTTTGAATGCTCGGGTTAGATTCCAAAAAAAAAAACGTTTTACGCAAAAAGTATTGAAATTTGCAAATATTACACTCCGAACACAGAATTAATTCAAAACAGAAGTAGGTGCTGAGTATCTAACAAAGAAACAATTCTAGTATTTATGCAGTAAAATGGGAAAACTCAATTTTGAGGTTAGGGCCTGGTTACAACGCTCTTAAATAAACTCTGTATGGCAAAGAACATCGAATTTCGAAGATTGGAAATCGATTTTTCCTTTATTTTAGAGCCTGCAAAATGGTAAAATATAAATTCAAAAATGAAACATTGTATTTTTTGGGCCATCCTAAGGTCCAAGGGTGAAAAGTGTGAGATTCGAAAAAAAGTGTGTAAGGTCATGAACAAACGAGTGCAATTAGGAGGTAGGAAGTCTCCACGGCAAGATAGGCGCGGCGAAAGCGAATTTACCATGGATACCTTCTGAACAGAAACTGTAGCTTATTAATTGACTCTAATAATAAAAGGGCCCTATAGCTACCAGAAACGTGTCTTAGTTACTTATATAGGTTTTGAACTTCAAATTGCTTAAGTAATATGGTTTTCAAGTTTAAAGTTAATTCAAATGAAAATCTAGCAATCCAGATAGAATTTCTGCAGTTGGAATTCATTCAAACAGAATTCCAGCAATTCAAGTTAATTCAAAATAAATTCCAGCAATTCAAGCTAATTCAAAATGAATTCCAGCTATTCAGGTTAATTCAAATTGAATTACAGTAAATCAAGTTAATCACAGATTTCCAGTTAAATTTTAATCAGTTCTACAATAAATTTAACAATTCAAATTGAATTACTGCAGCTTAAATAGACTTTTAGTAAATTTAATATTTGAATTGAATTATGGAAAATTTATTAATTGAAACTCAATTTTAATAAATTCAAATAGAATCCCAGCAATTCAAGATAATTCAAATGAATTTCAGTAAATCAAGTTAACTACAGATTTTCAGTTGAGTTCTAATTAAGCAGAATTCTACTAAATTTAATACTTCAATTGAATTATAGTAAATTTTGGAAATGAAAATCCATTTGAGTTAATTTTAATAGATTTCCAGCACTCAAGTTGATTTAAAAAGAGTTTGAACAACTCACACTGAATTCTAGTTAGTTCGAGTGGAATTTCAATTGAATCATTATGTGTGAGTGCACTCTAGCAATATTAATTAATTTTTTTGAGTTTACATTAAATTTTAAGAAACTCTTTAACCAAAAACTCGATTTTAGTTAATAAAAATGAAAATGATTCTAGCAATGGAAATAGAATCACAGCAATTCAAGTTAATTCAAACAGAACTTCAGTAATTCAAGTTAATTACAGAATTCCAGCTGAATTCGAATAGTTCTAACATTCCTTATTGAATTATTGCAACTCAAATAGAATTCTAGTCAATTTGATACTTGAATTGAATTATAGAAAATTTTGGAATTGAAACTCAATTTTAATTAATTCAAATAGAATTCTAGCCTTCAAGTTAATTTAGGAAGAATTCCAACAAATCAAATCAAATTCTAGGTAGTTCAACTGGAATTCGAGTGAATTATTATGTGTGAGTGAATTCTAGCAACTCGAATTAAGTCTTTTAAATTTACATTTAATCAATAAAAAATTTTCAATTGAAAACTCGATTTTAGTTTATAAAAATAAAAGTTATTATAGCGATTCAAATATAATTACAGCAATTCAATTGTATTCAAATTGAACTGCAGTAATTCGAGTTAATTGAAATGGAACTTCAGTATTTCAAGTTAATTATAGAATTCCAGTTGAATTCTAAAAACTTAAAATTTCTAATTGAATTATTGCAAGTCAAGTAGAATTCTAGTCAATTTGATACTTGAATTATGGAAAATTTTGGGATTGAAACTCAATTTTAATTAATTCGAATAGAACTCCCGCAATTCAAGTTAATTCAAATTGAATTTCAGTAAATCAAGTTAATTACAGATTTCCAGTTGAACAATTCAAATTGAATTATTTCAGCTCAAACTGACTCTTAGTAAATTTGATACTTGAATTGAATTAGAGAAAATTTTGGAATTGAAAGTCAAAATTAATTAATTTGAATAGAATTCTAGCATTCAAGTTAATTCAAAAATAATTCGAACAACTCAAATCGAATTCTAGTTAGTTCAACTGGAATTCGAGTGAATTATCATGCGTGAGTGAATTCTAGCAATTCGAATTAAGTCTTTTAAATTCACATTGAATTAAAAAAAAAAACTTCAACTGCAAACTCGATTTTAGTTAATAAAAATAAAAGTAATTATAAAAATTTAAATATAATTAGAGCAATTCAATTTAATTCAAATAGAACTGCAGTAATTCAAGTTAATTACAGATTTCTAGTTGAATTCTAGTCAGATCTATTATAATTCTAGCAAATCAAGTAGAATCACAGCAATTCAAGTTAATTCAAATATAACTTCAGTAATTCAATTTAGTTACAGAATTCCAATTGAATTCTAATAATTCTAATATTTCTAATTGAATTATTGAAACTCAAATAGAATTCTAGTCAATTTGATACTTGAATTAAATTACAGAAAATTTTGAAATTGAAACTCAATTTTAATTAATTCAAATAGAATTCCAGAAATTCAAGCTAATTCAAATTGAATTTCAGTAAATCAAGTTAATTACAGATTCCCAGTTGGATTTTAATCAGTTCTACAATAAATCTAACAATTCAAATTGAATTATTGCAGTTCAAACAGACTTTGAGTAAATTTGATACTTGAATTGACATATAGAAAATTTTGGAATTGAAACTCGATGTCAATTAATTCAGATAGAATTAGAGCATTCAAGTTAATTTAAAAAGAATTCCAACTACTTAAATTGAATTCTAGTTAGTTCAAGTGGAATGCAAGTAAATCATCATGTGTGAATGAATTCTAGCAATTCAAATTATATCAAATTCACATTGAATTTCTGAAAAATCTTCAACTGAAAACTCGACTGTAGTTAATAAATATAGAAATTTAAATAGAAATTCAGCAATTCAAGCTAATTCAAATAGTTTTTTAGTAATTCAAGTTAATTACAGAATTCTAGTTGAATTCTAATAATTTTAACATTTCTAATTAAATTATTGCAACTCAAATAAAATTCTAGTCAATTTGATATTTGAATTGAATTTTAGAAAATTTTGGAATTGAAAATCAATTTTAATTAATTCAAATAGCATTCTAGCATTCAAGTTCATTTAAAGAGAATTCCAACTACTCAAATTGAATTTTAGTTAGTTCAAACGGAGTGCAAGTGAATCATCACGTGTGATTGAATTCTAGCAATTCAAATTATATCAAATTTACATTGAATTTCTGAAAAATCTTCAACTGAAAACTCGATTGTAGTTAATAAATATGAAAATAAATATAGAAATTTAAAAAAAAAATCAGCAATTCAAGCTAATTAAAATCGTTTTTCAGGAATTCAAGTTAATTAAAGAATTCCAGTTGAATTCTAATAATTCTAACATTTCTAATTAAATTATTGCAACTCAAATAGAATTCTAGCATTCAAGTTAATCAAAAAAGAATTTTAACTACTCACATTGAATTCTAGTTAGTTCAAGTGGAATGCGAGTGAATCATCATGCGTGAGTGAATTCTAGCAATTCTGTAATTAACTTGAATTACTGAAATTCTCTTTGAATTATCATGAATTGCTGAAAGTCTATTTGAATTGCTATAATTATTTTCATATTTATTAACCAAATTCGAGTTTTTAGCTGAAGAATTTTTTTTAATTCAATGTAAATTTAAAAGGTTCTATTTGAATTGTTAAAATTCACTCTCACATGATAATTCACTCGAATTCCACTTGAACGAACTAGAGTTCAATTTGAGTTGCTGTAATTCTTCTTAAATTAACCTGGAAGCTAAAATTCTATTTGAATTAACTAAAATTCAGTTTCAATTCCAAAATTTTCTATAATTCATTGAGAGTATTAAATTTATTAGAATTCTGTTAGAGCTGCAATAATTCAATTTGGATTGTTGGAATTATAATAGAGCTGACTAGAATTCAACTGGAAATCTGTAATTAACTTGAATCACAGAAATTCTATTCGAATTAACTTGAACTGCTGAAATTCAAGTTAATTCAAATATTCAGTAATTCAAATTACTGCAATTCTAAGAGAATTCTAGTAAATCCAAAACTTGAATTAGATTATAGTGAAGTCCGCAATTCCAACACAACAATTCAAGCAAACTCAAATTGAATTCTAGTTAGATCAAGTGGAATGCGACTGAAGTATCATGTGTGAGTTTTTTCTAGCAATTCAAGTTAAATCTTTTAAATTTACATTGAACTTTAAAAAATTATTCAACTGAAAACTCAATTTTAGTTAAAAAAATGAGAATAATTGTAGCAATGTAAATAGAATTCTAGAAGCTTAACTTAATTCAAACAGAAACTCATCAATTTAAGTTAATTGAAATAAAATGAATGAATAAAATGAAATAAATAAATAAAATGAATTCTAACCAGTTCTAGTTTGATACTAACAGTTCAAATTTTACAATTGCAATCCCAGCAGAATTCTAATTAATTTGAACCTTAAATTGAATTATAGTACATTGTGCAACTGGAACTCAATTTTAGTTAGTTTGAATGAAAGTATAACAATTCAAATATAATTTAAGTAAAACTCAAGATATTTCAAATGGAACTCCAGAAATTAACGTTAACTTAAATAGAACTCAACCAATTCAAATCAATTCGAATAGAATTCCAGCAATCAAAGGTAATTCAAATAGAATTTCAGTGGTTCAAGTTTTATTCTATTTGAATTCTAGTCAGTTCTAATATAATTCTTACAATTCAAGTTAAATTATTGCAACTCAAACAGAATTCTAGCAAATTTAAAACTTGAATTAAATTAGAGTATGTAAATTTAGCAATTGAAACCCAGTTTTAGTAAATTAAAATTGAAATATTGCGTTTCAAATAGAATTATAGCTACTCAAGATATTCTAAATAGAATTCTAGCATTCAAGTAAATTCGAAAAGAATTCCAAAAACTCAAATTGAATTCTAGTTAGTTCAAGTGAAATTCGAGTAAATTGTCATTTGTGAGTGAATTCTAGCAATCCAAATTAAATTTTTCAAATTTACATTGAATTAAAAAAAATTCTTGTAATGGAAACTCGCTTTTAATAATTAAAAATGAAAATAATTATAGCAATTTGAATGGAACTCCTGCAATTTAAGTTAATTCAAATAGAATTTCAGCAATTGAAGTTAATTCAAGTAGAATTCTAGTCCGTTCTAATTTAAATCTAGCAATTAAAATTCAAAATTTACAATTCAAATAGAAGTCTAGTTGATTTGGACCTTGAATTGAATTATAGAAAATTTTGGAATTGAAACTCAATTTTAGTTAATTTAAATTGAAATATAGCAGTTCAAATACAACTATAGCTACTCAAGATATTTCAAATAGAATTCTGGCATTCAAGCTAATTCAAAAAGAATTCCAACAACTCAAATTGCTATCTTATTAATTTAAGTAGAATTCGAGTGAATTATCCATGTGTGAGTGAATTCTTGCAATTTATATAAATTTTTTTATTTACGTTGAATTATATCTTATTCTACAATTGAAAACTTCATTTTAGTTAATAAGAATGGAAACAATTATAGAAATTGAAATAGAATTCTAGAAACTCATGTTATCCTAGTCAGTTCTAATTTAATTTTACCAATTCAAATTGAATAATCGCAATTTAAATAGAATTTCAGTAAATTTGAGACATGAATTGAATTATGGTAAATTCTGTATTTGAAACACAATTTCAGTCGAGTCAAATAGAGTTCTACTATTCAAGTTAATTCAAAAAGAATTTCAACAACTCAAATTGAATTCTAGTTAGTTCAAGTGGAATTCAAGTGAATTATCATGTGTGAGTGAATTCTAGCAATTCAAATTAAATTTTTAAAATTTACATCCGATTATAGCAAATTATGGAGTTGAATACTTTATTCTAGTCAATAAAAATGGAAATAATTATAGCAATTAAAATGTAGGTATGTAGGTTGAAAATTTAACTATTTGGTTGAAAATTCAACTGTTTTGTTAAAAATTCGTCCTCTTGGATTGAAAATTCGTCTTTGATGGTAGAAAAGTCAATTCGGGTTTTTCCAGGTATTTCTAGATTTTTCCAGGTATAATTTTTCTTAAGGGCGTTGGAACCAGGCCCTAATCTCAAAATTGAATTACCTTATTTTATCCCATAAATACTAGAATTGCATCTTCGTTAGACATTTTGAACCTATCCCTGTTTTAAATCAAGTCTTTATTCGCAGCGAAAAACTGGATAATTTTAATAATTTTTGTGTAAAACGATTTTTTCGAATGCTCGAGTTAGAATCCAAAAAAATCGTTTCACACAAAAAGTTTCAAAATTAGCTGATTTTTCACTCCGAATAAAGACTTGATTCAAAACAGGAATTGGTCCAAATGTCTGACAAAGATGTAATTCTAGTATTTATGGAGTAAAATGAGGCAATTCAATTTTGAGGTTAGGGACTGGTTCCAATGCCCTCAATCAGGAGCCATTCAAGTATTAAGTACTGCATTTTAAAGCAATCGTTCCTACACCCTTTTTAATTCAAAGCATCACATAATACTCAAATAACCTAAATTTATAATCGACTTTGAGTGACCAAATTTTAAGTAATCAACATAAAATCGAAATGTGTGTGCAATTTCTCGAGTTTATTATAAATAATGTTTTTCAGTCCTTGTAAATATCTTAATGGGTAAAATAATTAACTTTTTTCTTGAAAATTCATATTTTCGGGTTAAAAATTCAACTCTATCGTTGAAGATTAACCTTTTTGTTGAAGATTCATATTTTCGGGTTCAAAATTCAAGTGTTTTGTAGAAAATTCGTCTTTTTGGTTTGAAATTTTCTTTTTTCTGGTTCATAATGCAACTTTGTGGTAGAAAATTCAACTATTTGGTTGAATTGTTTTTCTTTTTTGACCGGAAAATCTCTCTTGGTTAAAAATTCACCTATTGTGTTGAAAATTCATCTTTTTGGTTTAAAAATTCATCTCTTTTGTTAAAAACTAGAAAGTTTGTCATTTTTAGATAAAAATGCAACTTTTTGGTTGAAAATCAATCTCTTTTGGTTGAAGATTCAACTATTTTGTTGAAAATTCAACTATTTGATTGGATATTAAAGTTATTGTTAAAAATTCACATTTTCGGATTAAATTTCAGCAGTTTGCTAGAAAATTCAATTACTTGGTTGAAAATTCAACTGTTTGGTTGAACTGTTTTTTTTCTTGACCTAGAAATCTCTCTTCGATAAAAATTCACCTATTGCGTTGAAAATTCGTCTTTTTGGTAAAAAAATTCATCCCTCTTGGTAGAAAGTTCTCCTCTTTTGTTGGAAATGTAACTTTTTGGTGGGAAATTAATCTGTTGTGACTGAAGTTTCAACTTTTGTTTGGAAAATTCAACTACTTGATTGAATATTAATGTTAATGTTAAATTTCATATTTTCGGGTTAAAAATTCAGCAGTTTGCTAGAAAATTCAACTATTTGGTTGAAAATTCAACTGTTTGGCTGTTGCTGAAAATTCATATTTTCTGGTTAAAAATTCAGCAGTTTGCTATAAAATTCAACTACTTGGTTGAAAATTCAGCTGTTTGGTTGAATTTTTTTTCTTTCTTCACCAGAGAATCTTTCTTCGTTAAAAATTCCTCTATTACGTTGAAAATTTGTCTTTTGTTTAAAAAAATTAATCTTTCTTGGTAGAAAGTTCTTCTTTTTTGGTTGAAAATGCAACTTTTTTATGAAAAATTAATCTGTTGTGGCTGAAGATTCAACTTTTTTTTTGAAAATTCAACTACTTGATTGAATATTAACGTTATTGTCAAATATCATATTTTTGGGTTAAGAATTCAGCAGTTTGCTACCAAATTCAACTTCTTGGTTGAAAATTCAGCTGTTTGGTTGAGATTGAAGTATTCTGTTGAAAATTCGTTTTTTTTTGGTTGAATTCAACTGTTTTTGATTGAAATATCAACTATTACATTTTTTGTTAAGAATTCACCTTTTTTGGTTGAAAATTCAACTAATTGGTTGAAAGTTGAAATACTTTGTTAAAAATTCTTTTTTTCTTGGTTGAAGATTCATCGTTTAAGTTGAAAATTCATCTTTTTGATTGGAAATTTAACAATTTTGTTGAAAAGTCACTATTTTAGGTCGGAAATTCAATTCTTTTGTTGAAAATTCATGTTTTTGGTTTGAATATTCATTGCTTTTAGTAAAAATTTCATTCTTTTTGCTCAAGAATGCAACTGTTTGGTTGAAAACAATACAAAGAAGTTTCATTTAAATCAGTATAAATCAAGTACTACAAAAGTGACTTTTACAAATAAAAAATCATTGTTATTTAATTTCTCATTAAATTTTTTTTTAAATTTTAGCACACTCGAAAAAAATCCCTGATAAGGCCCTTCATTTGCTAGTTTCACAAAATCGTCTCCAGAATTCGTTCAAGCCTTACTTACTACATCAAGGCCACAGTAGCACTTCAGCCGATCAGTGGCGGGTCCAAAATTTTTTTTTGGGTGGGGGTGAATGGAATTTCGTCCCTTAACATATTTTTAATATTGTACTTAGGTTGAAAGTTGGTATTATTTGAAATTCAAATTATTTACCGCGCTCTGTTCTCAGCGCACTCTATGGATCAATCCATCAATCTCTCTGGGTCTGCTTCTTTTCTCTCTAATTTTCCTAACCTTACACACAGCCTTGTAATTTATGATAGCAACTTGATGGACACATAAATGTGCAAATAATAATTTATTTCATATTTTAATCTTGAAAACTTATGTTGTGAAGTTATTTTTCATCATGAAAAGAAAATTGTTGTTCTATTTTTGTCGACAAACTTCTGAGCAAGATAATGCGAAGCAACATTGCATACAGTTGAGTACTCATTATTCATCGTATTCTATGAATATTTTACATAACATTTTAATGCATTTTGAGCTGAATATTTTGTAATAATTTTTTCATCATAACGTGGACTAATCGTTAATTTTCCGATGAATTGTATTTCTCAGGCAAAAAATATTTTATTTTTAAAAGATCAAAGATTTACAACAAATTTCTTTATTTACACTGTGCAGTGTTAATTTTTTATTTTTTGATAGAACATTACAAAGTCTTTCAATTTTCATAATAATCGATTGAAGTGTAATTAACATTCCGAGCCATTAAAACAACACTTCCTAGCATAAGCATTTTAAATCGTTATTTAGTTTCGGTGCTTTCAATTGAAAAATAATCTCACAATGTCGCTTCTGCTTTATGCTCTTTTCGATTTTTACGATTAAAATAAAATGTGTTTGAGCTTATAAATAAAAAGTCTAACTCAGATAATAAAATTTCATAAGAATTTTTGCATTTATAGGTTATAGTGCTGATTGACAATCTTGTAAATGAAAAAAGCTTCTTCTAGTTGTTCGAATAATGAAAAAACAGTCAAAATCGATGCCGTAATTTCAAAATTTGAAATTGGAAGAGTTGCGTGCCAGAAAGCAGAAAGTATTTCGGTAAAATTATTGTATTTTTATATTAGCAGAAACAGAAAGTATTGTATTGTAACAGAAATATTGTATTCTTATATTTATAGAAAACGGAAAGAATTTTGGAAATTGTTGACAACGTATGGAAACCCCCTGTTACTACATGGGCTGAAAAGTCTTCGGCCTGACAATGAAAAAACGATATTTTGAATGAAAAATTGGCTTTATTCT
>JAUMHM010091802.1:0-26411 GCA_032362435.1 Melikaiella ostensackeni
ACGTCATATTGCCCTCATGGAGGGAGGCTAGCCAATAAACGGGGTACACATATAAAACAAGAAACTATAAAAAACATGATGAGGCAGCACTTTTTTCCGTAAGGAAAAATTCACGAATAATAAATTTATTGCTTTGTTGACATCGTCTTCATGTGTAGCAATAAATCGATTTCATTTAAAAATTATTCATTATGATATTGAAGTAAATACTTAAACCTGTTTTCAAGTATTTCTAATAAACTCTTTCATTTTGTGACAGCATTAACAAACTTTGGGAATATTTACAAAATATCATAAAAATAAAATGAAATAAAATAAATAACTGCTGTTCAAAAATAATTTTTGAATTTAAGGCAATTATGTAGAGAATTTTGAATTTAGAGTTGACATTAAGAAGACTTATTCGGATAAATAATTTAATCTCATTATCAATACTTGTATTGAAGGATAGAAAATTCATAGACGAATGAGGGTATCATTACTGAAAATAGTGCGAATAATTCGATTAAATTCATTCATTATACAATACTTTACCATAAAATTAACTCAGTAAAAGCTCTAATACAACTCTATAGTACATATATTTTTTGAATTCTTTCGCATTGAAGAGTGATCAGTAAAATTAGTAAATTATCCTGCAAAAAAAATGCAGTACACTTTAAAAGTTACATAAAAAGGTTTAACTCAAAATCAAACTGAAATAGTTTCCTGGGAATGAATTTTCTTTCAATTTTAAGGATTCTGAAAAATGTATTTTTTCCACCGTAAATTTGAAGGAAAAACCTTATCTTATTTGTTGAAATTGAGAATACCTCGAAATAATGATCAAATATCTACGCATGCTGAGATAGATCTGTGTAATTATTACCCAATCTACAATTTCTTTTGAACTAGACTTTTTCACAGCCTTCACACTTTATGATGTCAGACTCACAGGATGTCTTCCTTACGAAGGTCAAATGCGTGAAAATTGTGCAAGAGATATAAGTGTGGGTTTTTTGTTAAAATCAAATTCTTATATTTTCCAAAGAATCGTCACTACTTCGTAATTTTAAAATTTTTCCAAAATTTGCTGACATATTTCGAAAGAGGACGGTAAAACTCATCTGAAAATTCCTTAAAATCTCATGAGTTCCCTAAAAAGCTTTGGTAACAGAAATAAATTTTTGAAATCTTTCTATTGCAAAATGAAAATTTTAATTGATTATACTGGTCTTATAAATGATTTTATAGGTTCTCAGTATTAAGCGGCTTTTAAATGATTCTAGGCATCTCTATGCTAATAAAAATTATTTTTTCATTTCACCAGGTTACTTATTAAACCTTTATATAGTATGAAAGTAATCAAAAGCATTTATTTTATGATTCACTGTCGAGTAAAGTAACTTAATTTAAATATTATTCCCCAATACCATCCTTGTTCGGCAATAATAAAAGTTTCGGCATTGTATAATTATTGTTCAAGTTCTCTCAATAATCATAACAAATAACGAACGATGAAAAACTACAAAGTTTATTGTAAAATCATCGAAGAGAAATTAGAATGTATTAGCGAAAAGGTTTAACTACCTTATTTATTCAGGTATTTTACTCGATAATGAATTATAAAATAATTCGTTTTTGCTTATGTTCACACAATTTGAATATTTTGTAAATATCGTGGTCGAATAAAAAAAAGAACTTTTGTCAATATGATGGTCAGATCGTTTGGGCCAAAGAAAAATTTGTGGGTTGGCATACAAAAGAGTAAAAAAAATGTAAAATCGTTTAACATCGTGTCTTATGTATAATTTCATATTTCACTTTGTATTGTATGCATATCATTGTTTTTGTCGTCAAATTCACGTCTTATTTCAGAGCTCAATTTAACTTAGCTTAGACATATGACGCGAATTTGACAGCACAAACCATGGCCTGTGAAAAATGAAAAATGAAGTATGGAATGTACAGTTGTACACTTTTTTGGGAAAGGTTGAATATGCCGAACCTGAATTTCTTTCAGCTTGAATCAAAGAAACATGCCATTAATTTGTTTTCATCGAAAAAAAATTTTCGTATTGTTTAAAGCGTTACAATATCGCAAAAAATCTAAATTCATAAGCCAAAATCAAAATTAAATTTTTCGGCTTAAGGTCCGGATTCCAAAGAAGAGCTTCTATTCATAGAAAGTTTTTCCTTAAATTCTGTAACATTTACAATATTTACAAATAGTGTTAAATTTTTTTTCAAATTGATGATATAAAATATCAATGTTTTAGAATCCTAAAAATTGAAAAAAATCAATTTCCAGGAAATTATTTCAGTTTGATTTTGAGCTGAAGCTTACTAAGAAAATCTGTAAATTATCCTAAAGAGTATATTTAGTAAACTTTTAAAGTTAGGAAGGTTCAACTCAAAACGAAACAATTGAATAATTTCCCGCAAATAAGATTTTTTTAACTTTTTTAAGGAGTCCAAGAAATGGATTTCTTCCTGCATAATGTTGAATGAAAAATTTTACATTATTTTTAAAAATTGGAAATATTATGCAGTTTGAGACAAAATTAACACATATTCTACATTTTTCCGATACTTCGAGCGTGAAAAATGTTATTTTAATTTATTTAACTTCCCGACCATTAGCATATTGGTAAATTTATTTCAAATTGCACAACTGTTATGAGGGTCCCTAAATAAAATATTTTAGTATTCTATAGAGATTTCTCTTTTTTACCACAGAATATTATCCCTCTCTAAAAAATGGATGATTTCAAAAAATTACAATTTTTATATTTTTATTGCCTTCGACTTTGAATTCAAGTGAAAAGGAATAGTTTTCTTGTTCATGTTTATAATGTCAGATTGTATGATTTGACATTTTACTTCGGAGATAAAAAAAATATATCTGGAAGTATTTTTAATTTTTTTCCGTAAGGAAAAATTCACCAATAAAAAGTTTATCTCTTTGGTGATATCGTTTTTGAGTACAGCGATGAGTCAACTTCATTTAGAACGTTCTTGTAAGGATATTAGAATAAATACTCAAACTTATTATTTAATTGCACATTTTCGAATAAAACTTGTACACATTGAATTTGAAATTTCATGACTTTAAATCGAAGAAACATGTATTTTGTTTGTATAAGAAAAATGTCGTACTCTTTAAAGTATTTCCAAATCGTAAATATTGTCTTTTTTAAACGCTATACAAACAACGAATACGAAATTTTTGTCCACCAAAGAGTTTTGAGGTTTGACCAAATTTGAGCTACATTTAAGAATTGTGCAACAATTTATAAAGCCGAGCTTTTTATGAATTCTCGGGTGACATTATTATTAAAAAATTCAAAAAGCTTCATATTTGACTTATACTCGTAGTGGGTTGTCATGGAAACATAACATGGTGGCCTATTCTCCGATCTCCATGCTTTTGTCGGACTCAGCTGTTTTTTTCTAAGGTTATTTCAATATCGCATTATCAAAAAATCTTCGTTATTTGCACTGTTTGCTCAATAATAAACCTTACCCAATAAGAGAGAATGGTTCAGTGCAAAAGCAATTTAATTTTGAGTTCCCAAAGTTGCATCTTAGAGTTGTAAAAAATCAAAATTTGGGATGACGCGAAGTATTCTCCATTAGGCACATGCTAATTTAATCATTTTCAAAACTGAATTCCTGATGAATTATGTAATACCACTAGAGGATCTGATTTTAAATAAACATGTTTTTGCACATTTTTAGAATATTATAACAATTGAAAAAATTGTATTTTTAGGATTTCATAGGCTTCCACGGAAGCCTTTATACCGACGGTCGGATGTCCGTCCGTCCGTTCGTCCGTCTATCTTTTACAACTCCTAGCTTCTATAATATTTGCAAATATTTGTGCTAGATGGTTATAATTCGGTATGCATGTTAACCAGCCTTCGTAAACTCGAAAAAATATATTCACTTGCTTATCTATTATGGTCATCTTTTTATCAGTTGTCGAAAACTAAGGAAAATGAAGAAATTTGACAACTAGGCTTTTCAGACCACTATGATAAAATCAAGACACAAGAAGGTAAAAAAAATGCAAAATGATTTTCAAGGAAATGAGAAATGATTTTGGAAAGTGGTTAAAAAAATTAGGAAAGAAAGTACTAGCACTGAGTTAGTCGGAATTAAGGGTTCTGATAGTGAATTAATATGGGATACTGACAAAGTGATAGACTGTGTGAGTGATTTTTCCAAGAAATGCTCAAGAGTGGTGGTGAATATTTTTTTGTGCGACGGAGCGAATTTATGAATATGTGTGCTGAAAACGATGAAGTTCCAAATGATTGGATGAAGGCGATTATATTTCCACTCTACAACTGTAGGCAAAATACTTACCAAATTACTTATTATTCAGGTCATAGGAATAACTAAGGAAAGGATCTGGGAAGTCCAATGCGGATTTATGCCAGGGTGATCATGTTCGGAGCAGATATTTAGCTTGAGATAGATCATAGAAAAAAGTTTGAGAGTAGAAAAAAAGCTTTCTGTTCACTTGTTGATGTGGAAAAGCTTCCGATAAGTTGGATATAATTAAACTCTGGGAAGTCTATGAATGGCTTTTTTAGATGAAGAAGGTTTTCATCTCGGGGCAGTGAGAGTACGTAGACTGTCGTTTTTAGATGATAAGATTGTCAAGGCAGAATCAGTCGATGATATGCAGAAAATGATGAGCAGACTGGATACCAATCAGCTTTATAAAAATGTATTGAAATCTTTTAATCTCGCTCAAAAATATCCTAATCACCTTGTAATTATCGTGTGTAACAACATTTTCTAACATGAGATAATATTCAGGGAAGAGAGATATTTATCAAGAATTCGGCAGATTATTTATCGCCGTTCTTTAGTTTTTACAGTGTCCTCGAAATCCCTTAAAATCCTCTATAATATTCGGAAATCCTTTGAAGTTCCGTCATATCTTTTCAAATCTTACGAAATCCTTTAAAATTCGGGGATACTGTACACTAGACCTAGGGTGGTCAAAAAATCGCAAAGTTTGAAAAATGCAGTGTGCACATGAAAATTTTTGTTCCGCTTTGAGATAAAGAAGATATCTTACAAAATCTAATCCAATCGGATGAAATCTTGCACTTCCTTCCCGAATTCAAAGGTTAAAGTCTAACTATTTCGTCATCCTTTAACTTAAACTTTCTGGAGCTGCGATGATAACCTGCTAATAAAATACAATTGAAGGTAATATAATAAGGTTACATATTTCATTTCCCGTAAAAAAATTAACTTTTCTTTGCTTTCTTAAGAATATATACCTTAAAATTTGCCCTAGGTTCAATATATATATAAACTTTTCACGAAACACATGTTCAGCATATCGAGTTATACGCAGGCATCGATCAACACTCTTGGCTTCTTTTTATAATTTCTTGGTGTTCACGATTTCGTTCAAAAAAGTGCTTTTGTTTCATTCAAGAAAAACATTGCACATACGAGTACATTACACATATCTGAAATACCGAGATGCACGCGGTAATTGAAATTTTTGCTCAAAGTGTACGAGCACGCGTTTCTGCAAGTTGTGCTAGTGCAAGTGAATTTCAGATCTCACGACTGAAAGTCATTCGAAAGTTAATATACCTGTAATTGGTTTATTGTATTACTACATATTTCAGATACAGAAACAGTGATTCTGCTTGTATAGTAAAAACTATAATTTTTCAAAGTGTAATTATTCAGAGAATCGATAGAATAATGTTTATAACACACTGAAAAAATTGATTCTCGAGAGTCTCGATTTGAGACGAGAGTTTCTTGCTTCGAGATCGAGACGAGAGTCTAATTTTCAATTTCTCTCGAGATCGAGATCGAGAGTTGAGTAAAATCTCGTATCGTCTCGTCCTCGTGAAGCTCTACCTTTATCACCTTTTCTCTTGCTGAGTCGAACGATAATTGTCTTTGTCTAATTATTTCGAACTTTACCGTTCTTCTTAATACATATATTCATAAATTCGCTCAGTTACACAAACAAATATTCGTCACCGCTCTAAAGCATTTCAGGTGTAATACTGTCCACACCAGCAGCTCTACCATTCTTTAGTTTCTTCATTACGAGTATGATGTCGCAGATATCCGTTTTCAATTCAGAGCCTCTCATAATCTTTTTTCACTGGCCCTCTCATTCTCTCATCCTCTACAACAAACTCAATCATACTGTGGCTTTCGCCTCTGCACCAAGTATACATGTGGATGATTTTATGTCAATGACAAGTATTTGCAATAAACAGACATTCTTCTAAGCATAAGCTAATCAATTTTGCCCACTACCATTCTTTTTTGGATCCCCGAAAGGACCAAGTACGCTATCATTTAACAAGTCTCAGAAGGTATCTTTTACATCCCTACGGTCACCATCACCTGAAATGTAGCATTCTATGATAAATGGCCTTCTGGTGCCCACTTTCATTCTAACCCATAATAATCCAGGAGATACGCATTTACACTTTTTGGCACGCTGTTTCGCTCTCTCATTCATAATCAGACTGACTCTATGGTCATTTGTATTGTTTATTGTTTGAAGTATACACTCAACTGCCAATTCGATGCAAGAAATGTTTTCGAAAAGTTTAATATTATGTCCAAACTAAGCAGCTAAATCGTCACAAGGTGCAGTGTCCAATCATAACGTCAGTCCCACCAAACATGGGTCATTGGAAGGAAAGTATGGAAACAAAGCCAGAACCAAAGGAGTTATGATCGGTTCGCTTGTATACTGAGGAGAGCACCAGCCTCTTGCAGTTCGGTTATCAAAATGAGAAAAGACCATTCATTACTTCAGAAAAGTGATGAGAGTACGCAACCCTGAGTAACGCTTGGTCAGCTTCAAGAATTTCATGAATTTCTATTACTCTCCAAAAGTTGCCCAGATTCGCAAATGCTGCAAGCATTTTCATAACTCTCCATCAATTTCCAAAAGTTGCAAACATTTCCAAACCTTTTAATAATAATAATAATAATAAATAAATAAATAATAATAAAAATTAGCAACTAGAATTGCAATAGCAACCTTAACAATGATATAAGATGCATTAGCGAACAATTTGAGAAAAAGAGCATTATAAATGTTTTATAAATAACGTGGTTGAATAAAATGAGAATTTTTATTCCGTGAAATCTTTTGACATACTTGGAATCGCTTGAAATTCTTAAAACTCCATAAGAATCCCTTATAATTATTTCAAATGCGTGAAAATGTTTTTAAATTTCTTAAAATCGGCTAAAATCGTTGACATTCCGTGAAATATTTCAAAATATTATGAGGTCGCTTGAAATCTTTGAAATCCCTTTAAGATTCACTGAAATATTTCCAATCTGTTTGCTTAATTTGCGGGCACATTCTCATCGTGCGCTTCGCGCGAGGCTCGCTTCGCTTACAAGTATGAGCGAACTTAGGGTGCGCGATTCGGTCGTCGCGCTTCGCGCTCGGTGTTATATGTTCTTTATGTAAAAATTACTAAATTTATTTTTGATTTCAAATGAAAAAGGAAATTTATTTACATAATGCTCTATCGGCCTTAAGGAATACATTCTCATCATAATATTCGCGCTCGATTTTCTGCGCTCACCGTACAATATATACAAATAAATAGTTGAAAGGAAGATTGAAAATTATCTTGATGATTTACGATTGGTCCCATAAAGAAACGATAAGCGGCAATTTTATTTGACTTTTTAAAAGCACAAATTCTACTCACTTGACTTTTTTTCTTATCTCCCGTCATTTGGCTCGAAAATGACAATTTAAATATTCCAATATCATTTTTCATACTTAAAAAGAATCCATGCCTTCTACCGAAAAATGGTTCGGCGAAAGCTTGGAGGTCTTCACAAAAGCAAAAATTTTCATATCTCAACTTTTTTCCGTATCTCGCGTTATTTGGGTCTAAATTTGAATCTTCGATTTTTCGAAAAAATTCAAAAAGTTGTTATGACATCCTTGTAGGGCTTTTGAAAAGCAACGTTTTTCGTTTCCAGACCTTTTTTCATATCGCGCATCGATTGGCTTAGAATTTTAATTTTTGGTTCTTTTTTTGAATTTTGTAAATGCTATAACTCTCATAATTTTCTTTTTATCGAAAAAAGTCGCTGAAATAAATTATTCGAATTGTTGAGTACTACGAATAGCCGTACATATTATTTCTAAATCTTGCAGAAAAATGGTCTAAAAAATTTTGAAATTGCTCTAAGTTTTTGAATTTTGATTCAAATTGACTGGTTCACGAACTCGTTCTTTCTTGGAGGTCTTAAAACAGTGTGGTAAAGGGCAATCCAATCGGACAAGTCCTTCGAAAGTTATCGTGTTCACAGACGACGACAACGACAACAACGACAGACAGATACCAAAGTAAAATCCATTTTTTCTCAATCAGTGAGTCCGAAAACGTCAAGATTTGATGAAATCCGCAAAAGTTAATTTTCACATAAAACTAATACCTTCTCATTTAGATGAGAATGTAAAAAATATTGTTTCAGATCTTATTGTCTTACATTAAAATTCATTTAGTTTCAAAAAGAATTATCTATAGTTCCAGAAATTGAAACGCAGTTTCTGACATTTTATCATAAAAAATGTTCCGTTCTGTATTAAAAAAAAATGATAAAAGACAACTTCTTTGAAAATGCGCTCCCGCGATTCGTTGTTTGTGACCTTGAACTGTTCGTGGGATGTCAGACCACTATAATCAATTAAAAATTCCTTATTCAAAAACCTCATAATCATTGTTGGTTCAGCCGCACTATGACTGTTTCATTAAATTATTCTTAAAAACAAATATGCTCTCAGAAAAGTCACATTCGTAATTGTGTCTTGTGTTCTTGTCTTCAAACTTTAATTTTTTCTACATAAAGCATCTTTTAATGCATTATTGCAATGAATGTAGGAAGATATTATATTTTCCTTAAATATACGTTGTTTTCCGAAAAATATTATATTTTTATTATTTTTTATGATAAATTATGACAGGTTAATTAAAACCAGACTCATGGTAAATGTGATATCTGTTTTTTTCGTTTTTCTTTTTCATTTTGAAATACGAAAATGTTTTAACAGTTCGAGGTTGGTTAGAGAGGTTGATAAACCTTATTCTTCGATAAAAATGTCAGTACACACTGGAAAGTGGTAGAACCTTCTACTTAAGTCGTACGCTGTAGCCCGTGCTTTCTTCTTCTACGTAGAATGCACAAGTCACAGTCCGCGACTAGAAAAAATCAATTCCCAACGGCTCTACATTCAAGTTTTCTATTTGTCCTTTTCTGAGGATATAGTCTGAGGTTCAACCAAGCCTACCTTCAAGCACAAGTTCTTCTCTTTGATTTTTTACAAACACTCAAATAAAGCCAAAAACGTTACTTTTCGACCTTTCAACCCTGTTCCTCTCAAGCTTGACGTGATGGACGCTTTTTGCCACCTGATTCGTAATCAGGGTCCTGAAATCTATCAAAAATGACAAAAAGTATGCAGCAGACAAAAAATAGCTTTTGTGATACAAGTGCGTAAAATAGGTGTCTTCCGACGAATCCCAAAAAAAAACAAAAGTTAAAATGTGTTGCAGAAAAATTTTAAAACGGTTGAAATTTAAACGGATTTTAGCGGAACTTTCACCCAGGTCAGGAGAATAATTCTGACGTCATCCAACTACATCATACTGGAGTGAGCCAATTAGGGTGAAACGTAGAATCGGTAACCAGAAACACAAATAAAACATTGCTTTTTGTTATAAATCTCCTCTAAAATAGATAAGACTATTGTGAACGCAATAGAATTTTTTTTACATCACTCAGTAAAGAGCAACTGACAGCGGTGAATCGCCATTTTGCTCCAGTTTAACGGACTCAAATGACGGTAGATAGGGTTGGCGTCGTAGCTCTCGCTACTTTTTGAATAAAAATTAAGGTGGGAGAAGACGAAAGATTACGCAGGCGAGTTTGAAATCACAAAATTACCTCCGCTTCATGTGGAGTGTAGCCGGCAAGGTTGATTTTTGTTGCAGTGAATCTTTCACCTGGAATCGATGTCAAATGGTGACACTTGCACACAAGCAGCAGTTGCCTGCACGCAAGTGTATCATACGCCATTTTTTTCAAAAGCTGACCCAGAAGATTATTCAGCACGTTTTTACACTTTTTTACCGAATTTCTGATCCTGGATGGTGGCTTTCAGCCAAGTTTGTGTATAATTTATTAAAAAGAATTTTTTAGATGATTTTTATTCTATCAGTGTGCAAAGTTGCTTCTCTAAAGTGCGCATGCACGTCTATTGCATCGATTCGCATAATTGACGTGCGTCAATGTGCGCATCCGCCAATATCATTATCGCACAATCTGCTGGATTGAAGCACTTTGCAAGTTAAAACTTCAAATCAGATTTTTTTTAAATTTTGACCAGTATTCTCATAAACAATAAAAAATTGAAAGAAATCATGTATTTTAAGAATCAGTGGATGTTTTATTAACTGGGACGAATGTACGATCTTGTCAGACTTCGATTAGAGTGTTTTTCTGTACGTATTACACTTGCAATGACGGAAAATCTGGAATCGTTGAAAATGTTGGCATACCACTAAATAAGATTAAATTGTTTTGAAACAACTGCGTCTGAAGTATGGTTTCTCGTTCCTGCATTGCGTGCGCGAAGTGCCCGATTCTCACATGTATGGCAGAATTTATTCGCGCATACCTAAGCATGTGCGAATAAAATTAGCCAGTGATTTGCACACTTCGCACTCAGTTGTTTAAAAAAATAGCATGTGTAACAAGTGAGCGTAGGTGTCACACAAAAGGTATAATATTTTTCACGCAAATCTTCACTGATCAAAGAACTTTGAAGGAACATTGAGGTTTATTGGAAAAATTCGTTAATAAAAAGTGCCTATGTTTCTTCTTACAGAATCAAGTATTCCACGCCCTGAAGTAGAGATACGTGGCGGAATACGTTATGGATTACGCGTTGGTGAAACGGTTTTTCCTGACGGAACATATCTTCTTGAGGGTACATGTTAATGTTAACTAAACTTGCTTAAATTCTTAGTATACGTATATAATTTTTTTGGACTACTAAAAAATTGTTGGGATCCAGAAATGAAATTTAAAATTTAATTTCTTCAGCAATTATTAGTGGACCCGCAATTTAGTTAAACGGAGTAGTTCTAAGTTAATGAATTTCCTAATCTCTAAAATAATAAGTAACTACATTTTTCTCATATGATCAGCTCAACATCCGGTATTTGAGACACCGCAGGTCCAGCTTCTTGATGCTGATACAATCAGCCGTGATGGAGCTCGTGTTGGAAGACGCTATTATGGGGTGCTTTATGGATTGCTTCCATCTGGTCTCTACGGTAATTTGAAAACTAAAATACAATACAAAACAAATGTTTGCGAACTCTGCCTAAAACATTTTGCTATTTCCCTAATTCTGGAAATAAAATTCTGATTCTTTTATTATTTTAATAGTGAAATGCTAAAATATTACTATTTCATGAGTCGATCAGCCAACTACGTATTCAATAGAAATTTTCTCTAATTCAGCTATAATGGACGGTGTGCCAGTGGTATTTGAACCTCACAATGGTGACATACTGATACGCAATGGACGCCGCTTTGCAATATATGAGGGCGAGTGGCGCGGGTATCTTCCTGGTTGGCAGATTGAGATGTAGGCACATGCACTTCCTCGTCCAGCGGGTAATTTAATAACTAAAATACAATCTAAGACAAATATATGATGCACACATACAGAACGAGAAGAAAATGTTTCTTAGGCCGAAAATAGTGCTTATTAACACCCCTCCTTGCCCTTTTCAAGGCTTTGAACGTTTCTTAAATTATTAAGATATGATTGTTTCGGACCAATATCAAATTTTTAGGGTGCAGTGGACAAAATGACAATATATTTTTGCACCACTAGTTTGGACTAACCTACATAGTAGTTGTAAATTATATATTTGATAATGATTAAAATGATAAACTTGATATTTTTTCTTACAGAATCAAGCAGAAAACTTATAGCAACTAAAATAAGGACGATGATGTCGCTAACGAAAACTGACGAAAAATAAAAAACCAAGATTCCATTAGTTACAGGAGGATCATTTTTGGAATGAGTTTCAATTGTTTTGCATTGTTATGTGTAGGATTGGAGCGGGGAAGGCTAAACAGTGTTTAGTCCAATCAACCAAATAACAATAATTTACAACCGATTGAGTTAATTATTTTTACATTCTCATGTCAATGAGAAGGCATTGGTTTTATGTGAAAATTGACTTTCGCAAATTTCTTCAGATCTCTACGTTTTTGGAGTGACTGATAAAAAAAATTGTCGCCGTCGTTGTCGTCGTTATCATTGTTCTTGTTGTTGCCTGTAAACACGATAAATTTCGAAGGAATTATCCGATTGAATTTTCCTTTGGATCACTGTTTTGAAACCTGGAAAGAAGAGTTCGTTAGCCGGCAATTTTTGACCAACGGATCTGGTTTCATCCATGAAAAATGTATCTAAAAAAATAAAAAATTTCATTTTCAGAAAAATTACACGGGATACGAATAAAATATTTGAAATGAAAATTGCTTATCTCAAAAAGTTCTACGAACTGACTTTAAACCATTTTTTTCATGAGATGCATAGTTTTCGATTAATTCATGAAAAGCGTTATTACGAATAAAAAGTCTACTTCCCAGCAAAACTGTGCGATATACGAAGAAAATGTTGAAGAGAAAAATTGTTCATCTTAAAAATATTTTAAAATTTGCTCCAGACCATTTTCTTCATGAGTGTCATGTACGATTTAATTCATTTAAATTGATACAATGTATCATCTTTGTGTTGCTGTATTTATCCTTAGTGGAGTCCCTTCAATTCGATTTTTTTTATACGAGGAGAGGCTCCCCTAAACTGCTGAGACGAGAGTCTCCTTTTCAATCGGGAGTCTGATCCTCTTATTTTCGGTCTGAGAACTGTTGTCCTCTAAATCTCAAGTTAAGAAAGACAATGGAACTTTATGCAGCCAATGAAAAATTTTAGCTTTTCCCAATATAAAATATATCAAAGTATCATCGAAACGAAACATTATACAAGACTCATCCTATAATACAAAGACATCAATGGTTATAATTTAATAGAGACGATACAGCTTTCCAATTCTGCTCTTAATTTCTACCGCTAGCCGTCGCATGGCAGACCAAAAAGGAACGAACGTTTCCTTTTCTTTCCTTCCTCTAAATAAAGCGGGCGAGATTTTAGTTTAAGGCGCTAATCACTGATTAAGAATCAGCTCTAGTCTCTTTGTGTCTGCGGCACATACACAAAACACACGCGAACACCGTCACTTCTCGAATTGACTTTTATGAGAAATAGAAAATATATTTATTTCTCATAAAAGTGAATTATAGTGGTTACGAGAAGATTACCCTTTTTCGTTTGGATACCTCTGGTTTAATTAATCGATTACGGTGGCTCACTCCCATTACTAAGGAACGCTTGTCTGTTCCTAAATTTTTAAAATTATAAAAACAGTATTTTCCCTAAAAATTTATCGATATCAACGATATATCGAATGAAAAATATCGATATTTTCGATAATATCGATATTTCACCAATTTTTAAAAATATTTGGCTAATAATAATTGAAAAATGTTTTTCAATAAACTAAGTACAGTAATTTTTAAAGCACTGATTTATATAAATAATTATTCATATTGTCAACGAAGTTTTCATTGAGTACAAACCAGCGTACCAGTAAAATATAAAGTTGAAATTGAATGATAAAATATTGTAAATTGATAGAATTTATAGTTGAAGTTTTTTTTATTACTTACATTTTGATTCAAATCTTTTTAAATCTTTTCAAGTTCTAACTTTAGTTTGAATCTTTTCAAAACTTCTAAATATTTCTTCAACTTATTTGAGTTCTTTTTGAATGAAGAATTATTTAACTGTAGTTTATACATGAAAATTCAACGAATTCACTTATAAATAGAATTTATGAGTTTAAAATTTTATAATTTTCATATTTTTTTAAAATATAAAAAATATAAAATTAAAAAATTAAAAATTTTTTTAAATAAAATTATAAATAGAAAATTCATAATAACTTATTTAAAAAAAAACTTATTTAAACAGTCAAACATTGCTAACTATTAAAAAAACACATTTTCCCAATTGAATTTTTTTAAATTAAATGGGTTAAAAATAGAATATTTTAGAATGAAACAACATTTGAATATCATTGAAAATTTAATAAAAGCATTTAATTATAAATCTAATAATTTTGTAGATTAATATCGGTAAAATATTTTACAATTACACATTGTAAACTGAATGATTTCATAATTAAAAAATTTAACAATTGAACTTAACATTTTTAAAAAGTTGAAATCAAACTTACTTTTAATTGCAACCGACCAGCCTATAATTGAATGTAAATATAGTTTTGAGGTTATGGAAATTAAATTTTCAAAAACAAGCTCGTCAATAAATACTTTTGATCATAAATTTTGATTCAATTAATGTGTATTGTATATTAATGTACATAAAAATGTGAAAAAGGCTCTAATAAATATTTCAAACTTCTTCCAAACAATCCAACCAGATCCAAAATTCCAACCGTGTAATATTAATATCTAGTTTGACGTTATGAACACTCAGTACGTGTTTGAAGATATTACGTGGTGCATTTTACTTTTGGTCTATAAATTAATATTAACACTTCTTATAATTGATCAATTTCTCAATGAATGAATAAATTCTAAAAACTTACTTGTGAAATTAACATGGTGAAAAAACGTAAATTATACAAACCTGACATCACAAAACATCACATTGAAAACACTGTAAACCGTCGGTATCGATAATCGGACATCAATATCGATATAGATGATTGATATGTAGATAGTCTAATATCGATACTTGAATATCGAATATCGAAGTTAAATTATAGATAATTCCGTAATTCCGATTTCGATATTGCATCACTAACGCGTATGTCTCTTAGTAACGTGGTGTTCAAGTGCACATTCGTTCGTTCGTTTTCAGAATGACTGCTTTAGGTTAATGATTCTTTGTATTTCAACAATTGTTTTCCTTTTTATATTTCGATGTGTCCTAGTTCTCAGTGGATCATGCTAAGATTTTACAATAGTCTCTTCAAGTCTAACACACCTACACACATGTACACACGGGCGTGCACTCATGGTGTACGTGCGTTTACGCGAATGTACCCCTGTATTTTCTGAAAGGTAATTTTCCGTTAAATTTAGGTAACGTTCCTTCTAAAGACTATCTGAACATTAGTCCAAGAAGAGAAAAATTATTTCATCCGACTCTATAATTATAATTCTTCTCATCCTCGAAGTCAGCTCGCAAGCTAGCTACTTCAGGATCTGTGGAATGCCATTCGAGCAGCCTTATGGTAAAGTTTTCGGTTACGAGCGTTACAGAGTGGGACTGAAATTCATATTGAGGATCTGAGTTAATGTAGTAGCAAACAATATTTCACACTACATTAACTCAATCTCAAATTTTAGTAACAATGAGATTCAAAGAAACGTCGATAAGAAAAAATCTTCATCCTAAAAAGTCTACAAATCTGCTTGAAACTATTTTTTCTTGAGACGCTTAGTTTTTGTTTCAATCGTAAGAAGTAACATAAAAAATTTAAATTTTTGGGAAGACGACAGAAGATAAAATGAAATGCCTAATGACAATATTAGTTACCAAAAAAGCTCTACAAATTTCGTTATAGTCCATTTTCTCATAAAACGGGTAGTTTTTGTTTGATTCCTGAAAAAATCCTATCAAAAATTGGAAACTCAAATTTATGGAAAAACGACGCAAGATACAATAAAATGTTTAACAAAAGAATTTGTCACCTGAAACTGAAGTTGCGTTAATTAGTTAGGCTTTGCTTTTATTCTGAGTTGCTTGAGAACTAATCTATTGAGATTATTCCATTCTTCAAAATAGAAAGAGGTATATAATAATCTAAACAATCACACATTTCCAAGAATTGCTAAGTTCATAAACATTACTCGATTGATATTTAAACAAACTGAGATGTCTTTTGATAGACTAAGTTAAGCATTCATACCTCGACTAAAAGAAACACAAATAATCGTTTAGTGCCAGATGTATGCTTAATAAATCAAGAAATAATTTAATCATTGTTATACACTATTTGGTATACAACTTATGAAATTCTTTAAATCTTAACTTGCTCTGAAACCAAACAATTGTGTCGTCGGTGTTGTGCAAAGTGTCAGTGATGATCGTATTTGTGGGATTACTCACAAACTTACAGCATAGCATTCACTTGACCCTTTACAGCGGAACGATAAAAACACAAAAGGTGAGAGGGAGCTGTGGGGAGAAGAAAACCGCACGTTGAAGAAATATAAATAAGTCGATGCATGCATTCCTGATTTCATAAGTTGCATACCAAATAATCTATACCAAAGATCAAATTGATTCTCAATTTATTAAGTACACATCTCACACTTAAGAGGGCCCCTAATCGAGACCGAAACGTTTGCCGAATTCATATTTTATACAATTTACTGCATGTAGTGATACATTCTCATAAGACCCTAATGCCATTACAGAAAGCTTCTAGAAACAACATTAATAGTATTCATGGCAACCCTGTACATTAGGACAAATCTAATGTTTAGTGTCTCTATTTTAAAATTTTCATTAAGATCGAAATGAAATCTACTTTCTCATGAACCCTTCAGGCACCAAAAGCAGAACACAAAAAGGCTCACAAATCAAAAATAGGCTTCCAACTTCCTCCTTTCCGGCTCATTAGAGACAAATTTATAACAAATCAAACTTAATAAGTAATAATAATGAGTACACCAATCTAACTTGTTGAGTAGTAAACATAATTAATAAAGCAAATACAGTTAAAATAATAAATATAAGATAAATTCATTATAATAGAGTTCAAGATTATATAGAAAATTTCGCTTCTTGGGTATACTTTAATCGAGTGCGTATGGCGAGACACGTTTTGAGAATGTATTTGTTAAGAAGGGTCGAGCGTGGCTATGTAGTCCAAGTTTAGAAACTGAATTTAAAATCAACTATAATAATCTGCCATTCATTCATTCATTCGCTTTGTCCACATTGAAGCTCCCATTTTTTTACTTGTTTTTCGCATGTTTTTTGTCTTGTGACTTTTTCCGTGATGTCAGCGGGAGACCATAAAGGCAGAAAGATACTGTGGAACCCTAAAATAGCTCAAGAGGACGATTCATAACAAGTGATGTAGAATGTTGACGAAGGAAGTGTGCTTGCTGCATGATAATGCTCGTCCGCGCACAGCCTTGGCCACCAAGGCACTTATGGATTCATTCGGTTGGGATGTTTTGAACCAACCCGCTCACTCTTCTAACTTGGCGCCTTCAGACTACCACCTGTTCACCTACCTGAAGACTCGCATGGGTGGAGAAAAATTTTCCACCGACCAGGAGGTTAAAATAGAGGTCCTGAAGTGTTAGATTATTATCTAATTTTGATTTCTGTCGGAAGCATATTAACAAAAAACGTATCATTCTCAAAGAATTGGCCCACTAAATATTTCTTGAGGATTAGTAATTTGATTATCATACGGCTTCTGCAGATTTCCTTTGGCAGCTGCCCTTTAGAAAATACTTCCAATTCCATCGCAAGGTCCTTTGCCATAGAAAGTTGTATGAAAGTTGAATTTGCGTGTACAATTAAAATCTGTCTCGTGTTGTGTAAAATTACAAAATTTTTGCGATTTTTGTACTGTGCTGCTGACCCATCTGTAAAGTATATTATTTCATTCACAAGAATTCCTATTTTGCGTTAAAGGCTATACGTTTTTTTCCTGAAAGTGATGTACAGCAATTGTGTTATGTTCTCTTATGTCTGATATAACAACGTAGCTCATGTGTTTCGATTTCTCTTCACGTGTAAGATAGTAAACCACAAAAAGATGAATAGTTACTTGTGTTTTTAACTAGTGATGTCCTTGTGAAGAATTTTAATAATCAATACAGTGATTTTCTGCTAAATCGAGAAGAATAAGAAGCTCACCTACTTCTAAATTAGCTTTCGAGTCTTTGAGATGCAAACTTTATTGTTTGGCGATAAAGTGTGTCGAAGGAATTTCTCCATATGGTCATTTAAGAAGTCCACGAAATCATTTATTGATTTAGTTACAGTTTGTAGATTAGACCGATTTGTGTTGGACCATTGTTTGAACGTAATTTCTTCACTGAAATGTGCTGCACATGCTTCCTCTGATAAAACCTTAAGATCGTCATTACCCGGACAGCTTTCACATTCATTGAAATAGCACTTGACTTGAGCAGGATTGCAAGTCGATTGAGCTGCCCAATGCTTGACAGTTGTAAATGGCGAAGAATTATATTTGACCAATTTTGCAATTTTTCAACCAAGAACATAAGTTTCGCATTTTGGTGGGGAACGTAAACGCAAACATTGAGAGTGCCACTTGTTCCAGCTAAGACACACTATTGTCGTCTCAACTCTGCAAACTTTGCGAATCCAAGTTTTTTATTTGGATGAGTATTTTTAAGAACCGCATTAAGTTTTCCTAATTTGCACAAGACTAAACGATTCCGAACTTTGGTTTTTTCTCCATCAACTTCAACCGATAGACAATCATTTTCAATTGGCATTAAACGACTGCTGTAAACATCTCTATACAATTTTTAAACGCACATTAATGTTCCATTCGGCAAAGTTTCTCCTGCTTTTCGATCCCGAAATGACAAAAGTCCCTCTTATTTTATTAATTGCTTGGTTTTTCGAGCCATGTGATCGGAAGAACCAAATACACGTTGTATCTTTCTAATTGGCCACGTTTTCGGTCAAATGGCCAGAATTTCAATTGGCTCCCTTTTGCTTGACTTAGCTTTCTCAAAGTTATCTTTTGGATGACGTACAATTACATCGTCTTCACTTTCTTCGTTTAGAAAATCATGAGGCTTGGAACGTATAATTTCACAGGCTGTTTTGAAGGCTTCTTTTTTTTGTTTTGTTTTCAACTCAATAAAATCTATCTCTTCACTTCCGAGAATTCACAACAAAGTATTCAGTGATAAAATGCCTGGTTTTCTATCTACGTTTGATATCTCAATATCGCTTAGAGAAGAAGAATCAGTATCAACATCCATGTCGATTTCATCTTCATTCAAGTTGAAATCATTATCTGCGGTTACAATAGAAATACAAGAAGTTTGCTCTTGAGGTACATTTTAACGTAATTCACCGCAAATAAAATCCTTTTTGGTGAGAAGTGGCAATTTTTCACAAATACTTTGTGGAACATTTCTCAGATTTTTTCGCATAAAATTATGATCAAATTTGCCAAAAGGATTGCGAATTAGTCTATTGAAAGGCCTTTTTGAACGAACTGAGACTAAGTTTAAGGAAAAAATACATGAAACAAAAAAATAGTTGTTTATCGATGATTAAGAAACAAAATCTTAGAATGCTAGTATGAATACAGTTGACGGTATTCTATATCTATAAACAAACAACAATTGAATACTTATCAAGAGTTCCCGTGAAATTAATTCAGTTGTCATGAGCAGAAGAGTTGCATCATGATTAGTTTCAGCTTAAATTGAAAATATCAAGTAAGACGAACTCGTTTCACCGCTCGTACCTCACAAAGTGATCAATTCTGCGGACAAAAATCTAATGTGATGCACGCTGCTTCTCCATTTATGTTCACGCGTGTTTCCTGTGAGTGTAAACACAAGTCGAAAACAAGTGCGAATCACGACAATGTGACAACAATGCGAAGCGCAAACAGAACCGGCACCGCCACGTCGCGGCAGGCGGCCTCCACGCTATTCCGCGAAGCTTCGTCATGCAGAACGTTGCGTTCAAATTTTTTCTCCTGAGCTACTGCCTGGCCCACGATGAAATTCACAGAACTTGTGAAGCACATGTAGACCTTCATGTCGCGAAGAAATAAAGAATAAATAAAAGCTGTAGTATTTTCAAAAAAGCGATTTTTGTTTTTTGAATTTGCAAAAAAGAGTCAGAAATTTTTTTGCTTCTTGTTTTTTATATAAAATAACATCTTATAACAAAAAAATTGAGACTTTAAAAAGCTCAATAAGTTAATTTGAACCAAAGATATGTCTTCATAAATGTTACAACAAATTTTGAAGTCCCATACCTTCGTCATTTATCAGAATTTTTCAAAAATATTTATTGTGGTTATCCTACACTACTTAAGGACTAATTACAGCTAGTGACACGCAAATTCCATTGAAGCACGAAAATTCTTGTGATCACGTGTTATGGACTCCACATTCTATAGGACCCTATCTAAATTGCAAAACCGTAAGCCACCATACTGCATGGTTACCGAGATATGGAGGATGAGTCTGAGTACACTTTGGTGTGCAGATAATTTTTCAATTTCATGATATTGCGTCTACCTAACCTTGAAAGGACATAATGTTCATGTTGGTTGCTCAGAATAACCTTCCATCATTTAAAATGTTTGACATTTAGTTGTGAATAAATGTTGACATAATAAGAATTGATATGAAAAAAATTGAACGCGGCACGCGATTTGATAAAAGAAACTGATAAACAAATCACAGGTAAGAACTGTCCGTATAACTGACGTCACAACAATCACAAAAGCTGCTATTCCCGCAAGGTTTTTCCATTTTTTTAATTGAATACAAAAATTAATGAAACATTTTATATACATATATTCATATTATGTAGAAATAAACTGCATGAGCGTCCTCTACAAGTTGCAATAATTAGTTTTCCATATTCATGATATATGTAAATCTTTAATTCACTACTGCTTCTCGTTTAGCTTACTCTTCTTCCCTATGGTCAACGAGAGTCAACTAGATCAATAGTTATATTCGCGTTTTTCCCAATGACTGCCTATTATTTGTACTCCAGTTACTTATGTAGTTTATAGGTCTAGTGTGATAGCTCAGGTACTGCCACCTCACCGACTGCCCACAGTCCCTCCAGTGCTCCACCCTCTATCCTGCATTAAATTCGTTATTGTACCACCCCACTACCATTGACCATTATTATGAATATATAGATCATCTCACTCCGCTGCTTCATTATTGGTGCACGATTTTCCCATGGGAAAAACCGAAACCCTTAATAAAGCCGTAGTCTGACTAAACCGACCCTTGCAACAGGAGTCCTTCTTAAAAATTGGGACTAAATTTTGAAAGTAGAAAATTCTTGATTCTGCTGTCAGCTTTTTGAAAGTGATATATTTAGAATCTATACGATTTCTTCTAATTCTAGTGATATTTAATCTATCTATAGAGGTTGAATATTTGAGATGTAATAAATATTGGAATGGATATGGAGTTAAAGTTTCTTGAATGAAACTTCTCCAAATTTTCAACTTTTCAAGACAAAAGTGCAGACCATTTTTCAATGAAAGGTTATTGCTTCAAAGTCAAACCAAATGAAGTTTGTAACTAACAGATCTAAACTGAAGTTTTGACAAGCTTTACAATTGTTGGAACCATTTCTAAGAAATATATATCGTTTATATATTTTTTCAAAATAAAATAAAATCAGAAGCCAGAATATCTCAAAACATGTATCCTCAGACTGTGATAAAATGCATATTAAAAAGAAGCTTAGAGTTTCTAGTTTGCAACCTTGAAGGAACACAGTGTGAGATTTGAGGAGTTTAGAGAGATTAATTAAAATAAATATCTCTGAAACTGAAAATTAAAACTTAGAATATCTCAAAACATGTACCCTCAGATTTGGATAGAATGCATATCAAAAGAAAGCCTTGAGTTTCTAGTTTCTATTTTTGAAAAGCGCAATTGGAGGTTTGAGGAATTCAGAGACATTAATTAAAATAAATATTCAAATTGACAACAAATATTCCTTTTGATTGTTATCTCTGAATTCCTTGAAACCCACATTATGTCCTCTCCAGGTTAGGAAGTAGAAACTCTAAGCTTTCTTTTATTATGCATTTCATCAAAATCTTATGATGCATATTTTGAATATTCTGACTCCTATTTTTCAGATTAAAAAACTGCAGAAAAGACAAATATTTTTGAGAAAGTGTTTTAACCATCGTTAAGCTTGTCAAATTTTTCTTTCAGCTTGGTTAGTTACAAACTTTATTCGATTTAGTTTTGATGCAATAACATTTCTTTGAAAAATTGTCTGTACACCGAATTGTACTCAATTCTATCCTCCATATCTCGAGGACCACGCAGTATGATGGTTTATGGCTCCGCACCTACAATAGGGTCCCATAGTGAACAAATGTCTTTATTTGATCAATTATATGAAATGGAATGCTCCACATGCATTTATTGAAATAATCCCGCACTTTTCAGAAAAATTGACAAATTTTCGATATTAATCAACGTCATGAGCCTTAGGAGTAAGAAATTATTATTTCGTTAACATCTTTTTTTATCGAATCGGGAAAATTCGTGTCGTCTAATTTCCTCTGAAAAAGAACGCATGGTTCGTCGGAATGACTCAGTAGGATTATTTCGTGTTTCACGCATTTGATGACTGATACATTTTAAATTAGCATTGATTTACAATTTTACATATTTATTCAACCTATTAAACTTTTCTTGCCAACTATCTGAGTAGTAAAGGTACCACCGAAAGACCAGCCGAAAGTCGTTTCCAGAATTATGATGACTCGGCACATTTTTGTGACGTCATACGCAATCCGTTTTAGTAAAAAAACTCCATATTTAGCTTTTTTCTCTTCAAGTTCAATTATTATTATAATTCAATGTAATATTCCATAACAATAAATAATAAAATGTTTATAACAATAAGTATAGATAAAAAGGAAGAAATTAATATGATTGCATATAAGAACATAGAATAAAATGTTTATAATTATAAAAAATAATTTTTATTTTTATATTGCAAAAGTGATTTGATGAAGTGACACCTAATGTTTTTTGTGTAACTGCATAAACCACAGGGAGGATGTCAGAATAAAAAATCGGAATTTTACACATACATGAAATGTACATATGAAGTAAAGAAAACATACATATTCTATATCTGACCACAGATTTTCGTTATCATTGTAAAAAATCGTAACACTAATTGCATGAAAAAGGAAAGAGTAATTAACAAGTGGAATAAAAATACACTGGAATTATTCATTAAAAAAAAGAACATGCTTTTTAAATTATTAATGTCACATAAATCCATACAAAAAAGAACAAAGAAAATCACTCGTATTGTGCGCGCACAACTTTTGCTGAACGTTTGCAGAAAAATGCTGTCATTTCTTGAAGAATGATGTCCAAGTCCTTTCTCACGTATTCAGTATGATCCACAATCTTTTCTTCTTTTATGGCATCTCGGATTTTGAAGTAGTTACTTCGTGCTCTACGCGGTATAGTTGGAAAATCTTTCTTGCTATCAGACGAAATAAGTGTCGTCAGTCGTTGAACCGGAAGATTTTTGGTTGTTTTGACAGGACTCATTAGATCTGCTAAGAGCCGCATTCGTTGTCCAATACAACCTGCTAAATTTCGAAGGCCGTTAAATGTTGTAGCTTGTAAAACCAATCCAGGTGACTGTACACGTTGTCGCTTTGCTGATGGTTCACCATCGGTTGAAGGCACGTTCTCACTGCAAGTAGTGGCATCGATACAGATGGCTCTCGATCTATGAGATGTAGTGAAAATAACCGTGTATTCTCCCACAGATAAACGACCACCAATAGAGATATCCTTATCAGCAAAAGCAAAATACCCAGCAATTCGTGGAAATGATTCCTCCAAAGCGTTCCAGGCTGCTAAATTGAGGGTGAAGCCTAAGAAAGTTGAAGTGACTAGCCTCAAAATCGGTTGAAATTCTTCAGAATCGTAGACCCCGATTCCCATAAGGGCTAGCTTTGATGCAGACGCATTAAGTGCGTAAATAGTAGGTGAGATAATGCCACACTCGCGCTTGAAACTGTTTGCTTGAATGGAAACCATATTTTTTTCGACAAAACTGATGCATCAAGCTTACTCAGCATTTCTTTCGTGAAACTTGTTGAGATGTATTTTGTCGAAAATAAGGAGAAAATATTGTTTAAAATACCAAACTTTTCCATATGTACATATGAATATTATTTTTGAATATGAGATTAGAAAATTCTATGTGTAATTCATAAAATACGTATCAATAATTAAATCGGTAGAAATCTATTCAACTTTTAGCTGTGAATTGATCTTTAGTCTGTAATATAGGAACTTACAGCTTCATATGTAACATCGGTTTATTGTTCTTAGAAGTCTTATCGATTACTCTATATTGCCATTTGGTGGTATTTTCTTTAAAAAAAAAGATAATGAACAAAAAATTAGGATTTACTATAAGAGGAAAGGAAAATTGTGATAGGGGAAATTAAATTGAAAACAATTTTATATTTTTATCTGCATATATTTTGATTTCAATCTATCGCTGATGAGTTCAATGTAAACAATTATAAAAAATATATTAATTTCGGACAACAACCTTGTATACTACACACAGTTTTTCTTTCGCTAGCAAATCTCTTTCGTTTATGCTTATATTTCACTTTACAAAAGTTCATGTAAGAACCGTAATATTCTCGGACAAGCGTATCGTTGGCGTCGAGATCGTTCGAGAACAATTCCAAATATTTACGCATATTAAATCCACTTGCCATGCAATGTAAAAAGGGTACACAAAACTGACCACACACTTCTAAAGCAATACTTTGTAATTGTTTCGTGTTCCAATGGTAGACTCTGTAGTTCCTTCTTAGTCGATTAAGATGTTGAGGATGATGGATGGTATACCGTAGCTGTCGAAGTATGACCCATATCCATTTTTGTCCACGTACACGGCAACCCAGTGGCTCCCAGGTTTGGAGTGATTATCCGTATTGAAGACTAGTGCTGCCGGCTTTGTCTAAAATTTTTGGAATCCTGTCTGCTGGAAATACGCCCACAGTATGCGACTTCATGTGTCGAATAGCCCGAAGTATAACCATACTGTCCATGATTGCCAAGTGCAAATTGACTAGGCCCGTCGAAGGAACTTGCGTTGAGAGGTTTTGAAAATTTGAACTCGTAACCGTCGTCACTATCAATTTCGTTGTCAGTACTGATGTTATTGCTTTTATTTAAACTCGAATCATTCTGCCAGCCACAGGTTTTGATTCCAGCTTCTGTTGTAAGAAGCCAATTTTTTAATCGCAGAGCGCTATTAAGAGCACATGAAATGATTTAGTTTGCTGCTTTACACCGTGATATAGACACTGTGTCTGTAATGAAGAAAATTGGCAAAGTGACGGACATTCGGTATTGTCCTTCAAATTAATCACTTGGCGAGCAATAACTTCTTGCAACAGAGTAGCTTTTGCACGTCCACGAACGTATATATTTTCTGCAGAGCGAACGTATTCTCGTAAGGTTGCGTAAAGTTGTTTGCATGGAACAATACCATCAAACCATTCAATTCCATGGAAGTTACGAGAAAGCCAGTTATTTTGAATGCAAATCGTCTGTGGGAGATTGATGAAAAGGCATGGTGGAGATGTGATCCAATGGCCCATTAAGTCAGCATTCAAAGCAACTACTGCCACCTCTTTCGCAATTTGACCTTGACTGTCCTTGAATCCCTGAATGTCCACGATTAGATCCATAGTAGAGGTATTTGTTTTGAAAGTTCCAATTGACGAAGTCGCTCTTGTAGCTGTGCGAACAATACTGACAGCTCATTTGCAATAAAGAAAACACCGTTGTCAGAAAATCTCCTTCCACTCCTATATTTCTTGTTTCATCCCCATCACCATATAAAAGTTCATAAATTATCCACAAAATCGAGCATCGCTTGACGTGAGGAGTCAATCTCAAGCACATTATCGTACTCTGCGTAGATGATAAAATTAATAGATGATGTCAGCTCTTTTTCGAAGCGCACATCGATGCGTACACTGCCATGCTTAATGAGATTCCAATGATTATTATCATTTGCTGGGAGATCAGGTGTCAAGTCAAACGCAAAAAGACAGTAGCAATTTGCATACTTGTTTCTTGGAATCGAATTGCCTTCGTTTAGGAAATGAATACCTGTTCCTGAGAAAAGTGTTTGATAAGCATTCACAAACAACTCGTTTTCCTTAAAATCAGGTTGTAATGGTTTTGTAGGGACTTGTGTACCATCGACATATAGGGATAGGAAATTCCCAATATTACATTATCCAACGTCTCACCATGAATTCCAGAATGTAAAGTAACCGCCTTGACTACTACTCGTGTAAGCGGAAATTTGGCTGTGGTCTTGGCCAGCGATCGTGCATGAGCAAGAAGGATACGAGGATTGATCTTTGCTCGCCGCACAATAAGCGTAGCTTCTG
>JAUMHM010091830.1:0-26400 GCA_032362435.1 Melikaiella ostensackeni
AAGTTTTAGCTCAATCGGATTAATGGTTAAAAAATTATGAATGTTTTAAATTGCAAGCGGCAATCTTGACGCTGCCCTAATCACGTGCCTCCTTGGCTACGAGCGAGGTGCAACGGACGATATCAAGGTCAAGTCGGAAACCAAAATAGTTCTTAATACATTATCATTGAAATAATTTATTCATTAGACATTTTGAAAACTATATTATTAAAACAATATTTAATAAAAAACACTCTTAAACATTTTCGTTACTCTTTTCAGTTCCCTCGGCTTCTGGACTCTGAGTAGTTACTTTCAAAAAATAATTTTCGAAAAATTTTTTTCCTTTGTCACTTAAATAATTATAGAAATTTTTTACTTCGTTCGCTTTGGCCGCTTCTAATCCAATTCGAGGTGAAGGACTTTTCGAAAGTTTTTCTTGTTCAAGCGTAGGCTTGATGAAAAAAGAGGTTGGATTTTGCAATTCGTGATTGTCATAAATATCCCCTTTTCCATTAGTAAAATTTTCTCTTTGAAAAAAATTTGTAGAATTTGTAGTTTTTGAAGTATTTGGTAAGGGGTAGATTTTTTAAAACAAAAAATTCAAACCTTTTGTTACTTCAACGCGGTCTAACTTGACCAATTTTCAGATTTTTTGATTCTGTTAATACTAGATTACGTTTTTAAGTCTTTCGAAACTATTGAGGAAAGAAAACGTAAATACTGTAATAAACAAAAAGTTGTTTTCTTTGCACTTCGCGAAAAGCACGAATTTTAACATTCAAGCGCTTCGTTTATCGAACGAATTTTAAAAGCCGGAAAACTTCCAGTGAGAAAGTTGTTGATTGAAGTTCAAAGAAGTTTTCTGGAAAGTCTTAGCCTAATCGGATTAATGGATAAAAAATTATGAATGTTTTAAATTGCAAACGACAATCTTGACGCTGCCCTCTGCACGTGCCTCCTCGGCTACGAGCGAGGTGCAACGGACGATATCAAGGTCAAGTCGGAAACCAAAATAATTCTTAATACATTATCATTGAAATAATTTACTCATCAGACATTTTGAAAAATATATTATTAAAACAATATTTTAATAAAAACCACTTTTAAACATTTTCTTTGCTCTCTTCAGTTCCTTCGGCTTCTGGAGTCTGAGTAGTTACTTTCAGAAAATAATTTTCAAAAAATTCTTTTGCTTTGACGCTTAAATAATTATAGAAATTTTTCACTTCGTTTACTTTGGCCGCTTCTTATCCAATTCGAGGTGAAGGACTTTTCAAAAGTTTGTCTAGTTCAAGCGTAGGCTTGATGGAAAAAGAGGTTGAATTTTGCAATTCGTGATTGTCATAAGTATCTCCTCTTCCTTTAGGAAAATTTTTTATTTGAAAAAAATTTGTAGAATTTGTAGTTTTTGAAGTATTTGGTAAGAGGTAGATTTTTCGAAAACAAAAAATTCCAATCTTTTTACACTTCATCTCGGGCTAACGTAGCCAATTTTCAGAATTTTTTGATTTTATTAATACTATATTATGTTTTTGAGGCTCTGAAAACTATTTGAGAAAGAAAATCGTAAATATTTTGATAAACAAGAAGTTGTTAATTTTTTTGTTAGACTTCGCGAAAATCACGAATTTCAACATTCAAGTGTTTCGTTTATGGAACGAGTTTTAGGCAACGAAAGAATTACAGTGTGAAAGTTGTTGATTAACGTTCAAGTAAGTCTTCTGGGAAGTTTTAGTTCAATCCGATTAATGGTTAAAAAGTTATAAATGTTTTAAGTTGCAAGCGGCAAACTTGACGCTGCCCTATGCACGTTCCTCCTCGGCTACGACCGTGTTGCAACGAACGATATGAAGTTCAAGTCGGAAAACAAAATAATACTTAATACATTATCATTAGAATAATTTATTCATAAGACATTTTGAAAAATATATTATTAAAATAATAATTTATTAAAAAACACTTTCAAACATTTTTGACACTCTCTTCAGTTTCTTCGGCTTCTGGACTCTGAGTAGTTACTTTTAAAAAATAATTTTCGAAAATTTTTTTCCCTTGACGCTTAAATAATCATAGAAATTTTTTACTTCGTTTACTTTGGCCGCTTCTAATCCAATTCGAGGTGAAGAACTTTTCGAAATTTTTTTTAGTTCAAGTGTTAGCTTAAAGAATAAGGAGGTTGGAATTTGCAATTCGTGATTGTCATAAGTATCCCCATTTCCATTAGAAAAATTTTCTCTTTGAAAAAAATTCGTAGAATTTGTAGTTTTTGAAGTATTTGGTAAGAGGTAGATTTTTCGAAAACAAAAAATTTCTATCTTTTTGCACTTTAACTCGAGTTAACTTAGCCGATTTCCAGATCTTCTCGATTTTATTAATACTCAATTCTGTGTTCAAGTCTCTTGAGTCTATTTAAGAAAAAAAAAAACGTAGATATTTCGATGAACAAAAAAGTTGTTCATTTTTTTTTGAGTCCTTGCGAAAATCATGAATTTCAACCTTCAAGCGCTTCTTCTATCGAACGAATTTCAAACAACGGAAAACTTCCAGCAATAAAGTTGTTGAATAAGGTTCAAAGAAGTTTTCTGGAAAGTTCTAGCTCAATCGGATTGATGGCTAATAAATTATGAATGTTTTAAGTGGCAAGCGACAATCTTGACGCTGCCCTATGCACGTGCCTCCTCGACTACGAACGTATTGCAGCGGATAATATGAAGGTCAAGTTGGATACCAAAATAATACTCAAAACATTACCATTAAAATGATCAATTTGTTAGACATTTTGAAAAATATATTATTAAAACAATAGTTTATTAAAAACTGCCTTCAATCATTTCCGTCACTCTCTTCAGTTTCTTCGTCTTCTGCACTCTGAGTTGTTACTTTCAAAAAATACTTTCCCAAAAATTCTTTTCCCTCAGTACTTAAATAATTATAAACATTTTTTACTTCCTTTACTTTGGCCGCTTTAAATTCAATTCGAGGTAGAGGACTTTTCGAAAGTTTTTCCAGTTCTGGATTACGTTTTTAAGTCTTTTGAAACTATTTAAGAAAGAAAAACGTAAATACTTTAATAAACAAAAAGTCGTTAATTTTTTTTGTTAGACTTCGAGAAAATCACGAATTTCAACATTCGAGCGCTTCGTTTATCGAAGCGGCATTCTTGAATTCTTGACGCTGCCCTATGCAAGTGCCTCCTTGGCTACGAACGTGTTGTAGCGGACGATATGAAGGTCAAGTCGGATACCACAACGCATAATAGCAAGTGTTTGTAGTTTCCTTCAAAAACATACTATAAATAAAGCAAAGAACCATTGAATGGATTATTTTCTAGAATAGATGCAAGAGCATTTTTTTGAGATAAGTAGAAAGAGAAATAAACCGTTAATAAAAATTTAAAATAAACTTTTATCATAAATGTAATATTCTAGGACGATTTTTTATTTTTGATTTCTTAGATAATTTTTTTATTGAATTATTTATAGATAGCCTAAAGTAATTATGTTTATTTATCAATGAAGAAATGGATAGCATTATGTTATTATTTTAGGAAGAAGAATGCATTACAAAGTCTAAAACTAGAAAAGACGGTGTTACAGATATTATAATCCCAGAGAGATCTTTCAAACCTATTGAATCCTGCTGTGGACAAAAATGTTACAAAAAATTTTCAAGTCTTCAGCAGGAAATGTACGTGAAAACTTTTGGGATTTGGGAAGTATAATGAAAAAATTTTCTTTTGAGTGAAATATTAAAATTCAAGAATCCTATCGAAACGAATGCAGATGAAAAAGTAGGGCGGTTAATTCTCTGGATTTATTCATTTCCTACTGACGAAGACAATGTTACAGTTTGTAAGAAGTTTTCGTGCGCTTTTCTGAGTTTGGGCAAAAGAAGAGTTGAAAATGTTCCAAAAAAGATTTTAAATAAGCCGACTTTAAAAAATTTGGCAGTTGGACGACGCAAAAGTCGTGTTAAATTAACGGAAGATTCAAAAAGAATGATTGAAGAGCACTAAGAATCAATCCCACATCGCTATTCACATTACAAACGAAATTCCAGTAATCTAAAATATTCTGAAAATCCTTCATTATATCTTATAGTACTTCACAAATTGTTCGGAGAATATTATTCAGAAGAAAAAAGGCCTGAATTCGGATTAAGTAAAACTTTTTTTCATAATTATTCTAACCGTCATGTTGGCTTCACTTTTCAATTTCCCAGAACTGACGTGTGTATTGTGTCGTGTGCCATAGACCTGAGGCTTGCTTCCCTTCACCCACTCAAAGGAGCCCTTCAGTTTTTCTTTCGACTTCGTACAGTATTCTTCTACATATTATATGTGTATGGAAAAGTGGAAGATATTCTTTTGACTTCGGTCAGTTATTCTTTCGACTTCGAACAGTATTCTTCTACATATTTATATGAGTATGGAAAAGTTAGTTATTTTTTTGACTTCGTACAGTATTTTTCTGCATGTTTACGTTTATCGAAGATGTTAACACATAAATCTGTCTTGGGTCGTATTTCAGGACGCACGTGATGTTTTTTTAGCTATCAATCCGATTGAGCTAAAAATTTCTAGAAAACTTCTTCGAACCTTAATAAACAACTTTATAACTGGAAGTTTTTCGTTGCTCAGAATCCGCTCGATAAAAAAAGCGCTTGAAGGTTGAAAATCATGATTTTTATAAAGTAACAAAAAATTTTTAACTTTTTTTAAAAATATCAACGATTTTCTTTCTTGCATAGTTACAGAAGACTCAAACACGCAGTTTAGTAGTATTGTTGAAGAAAATGAAAGAATATCCAATAGATAGAAAATTTCAATACTTTGTAAATTATTTCGAAAATTAAATATCTGAATGATGAGTTTCAGTATAAATAGAGAGAGTGAAGACCGAGATCTGCGCTTCCTAATGCGCTTGTTTCCTTTTGTTGTCAAACTCGCTGGAACTCAACATTTCCTCGGTTGGTATTTAAAGCATGGGTGGAATTTTCGGTCTATTTACTACAGCGTCGAAAACGGAAGCAAACCTTCTGCTTCTATAGAGCATCTGACGGAATTTGTCAAGTTTACGTTAGGCAAAATTTACTCTGAAAATCAAAGCTTGAGTCTATTTTTCGGGATCTCTGAAAACTTGTATATATATTAAAAGATCAATAATAATAATAACATTTACTAAGGAACACAATTTCGTATACATAATGAATTCTACAATATGATAAAAATATTATATTTCTTAAAAATCGAAGTTAAATCTACTTTCTCATGAAAATTTTGTGTGTAGTAAACAAGAATACCCATGAAGTTCACAAATCAAAAATAAACTTCGAAACTACCCACTTCTATGGCTCATTAGAGAAAGATGTACAATAAATATATAACAAAAAGAAAAAAAAGGAGAAAAACAGAGAGTCAACTAAACCAACCTCTCACTCTTTTCTTTTTCCGTCTTTTTTATACTACTGGCGACCAATATGTTTCGAAGCCAATTTAGACTTCCTTCTCATGGGTAACTTATAGGAAAGCAACAGGTACGAGTAATGAAAGCATAATGTTTTCATTATTTGTACCTGTTGTTTTTCTATAAATAAATCCTGATGAGGAAGTTTAAATTGGCTTTGAAACATGTTGGTCCCCAGTAGCATAAAAAAGGCAGAGAGAAGAAAGGATGAGAGGTTGGTTTGGTTGAAATAATATTTTCATCAATGGGAACATCATGTTATCATTATTTATACCTGCTGTTTTCCTATAAATCACCGCTGATAAGGAAGACTTAATTGGCCTTGAAACATGTTGGGCCCCATTAGTATAAAAAAGACGGAGAGAAGAAAGAGTGAGAGGTTTGTTTGGTTGACATACTGTTTTGATTATTTATACCTAGTGTTGTTCTATAAATTACCCCTGATGAGGAAGTCTAAATTGGCTTTGAAGCATGTTGATCCCCAGTAGTATAAAGAAGATGGAGAAATGAAAGAGTGAGAGGTTGGTTTGATTGACATAATGTTTTCATTAATGAACACATAATGTTTTAATTATTTGTACCTGTTGCTCTCCTATACATTACTCCTAATGTGGAAGGCTAAATTGGCTTCGAAACAGTTTGGTCCCCAGTAGTATGAAAAATATGGAGAAAAGAAAGAATAAGTGGTTCGTTTGGTTGACATTATGTTTTCATCAATGAAAACCTAATGTTTTCATTATTTGTACCTACTGTTTTCCTTTAAATCACCGCTGATGAGAAAGTCTAAATTGGCTTCGGTGCATGTTAGTCCCCAGTAGTATAAAAAAGACGGAGAAAAGAAAGAAAGAGAGGTTGGCTTGGTTGACATTATGTACAATCAATAAAAACCTAATGTTTTCATCATTTGTACCTACCGCTCTCCTATAAAACACCGCTAATGAGGAATTCTAAATTGGCTTCGAAACAGTAGGGCCCTAGTAGTATAAAAAAGACGGAGAGAAGAAAGAGTGAGAGATTAGTTTGGTTGACATAAAGTTTCCATTAATGAAAACATAATGTTTAAATTATTTGTACCTGTTGTTTTCCTACATATTAGCCCTAATGAGGAAGCCTGAATTGGCTTCGAAACATGTTGGTCTCTAGTAGTATGAAGAAGACGGAGAAAACAAAGAGCGAGGGGTTGGTTTGGTTGACATAATGTTTCCATTAATGAAAGAAAATGTTTTAATCATTTGTACCTGTTGTTTTCCTATAAATCACCCCTGATGAGGGGATCCAAATTGACTTCGAAACATGTTGGGCCCCATTAGTATAAAAAAGACGGAGAAAAGAAAGAATGAGAGGTTTGTTCGATGACATAAAGTTTTCATGAATGAAAACCTTATGTTTTTATTATTTGTACCTGGTGTTATCCTTTAAATCACCGCTGATGAGAAATTCTAAATTGTATAAAGAAGACGGAGAAAAGAAAGAGTGAGAGGTTGGTTTGGTTGACATAATGTTTTCATTAATGAAAACATAATGTTCAAATTATTTGTACCTGTTGCTCTCCTATACATTACTCCTAATGTGGAAGGCTAAATTGGCTTAGAAACAGTTTGGTCCCCAGTAGTATAAAAAAATCGGAGAAAAAAATGAGTGAGAGATTGGTTTGGTGGACATAATATTTTTATCAATGAAAACCTAATGTTTTCATTATTTGTACCTGTTTCTTCCATAAATCACTTCTGATGAGGAAGTCCAAATTGGCGTCGAAACATGTTGGGCCCCATCAGTATAAAAAAGACGGAGGAGAGAAGGAGTGAGAGGTTGCTTTGGTTGACTCTTTTTCCCCTCTTTTTTTCTGTTGTGCATTTATTGTACACTTGTCTCCAATGAGCTTTAAAAGTGGGTAGTTTCGAAGTCTATTTTTGATTTGTCAACTTTTTGGGTGTTCTTTTTTAGTGCACAACAAAATTTTCGTAAGAGAGTAGATTTCATTTCCATCTTTGAAAAATTTCAAGATAAAAAATAGAATTTTAAGAAAAAGGTATTAATGGTTAACTCAATTTACCAAAAAATATCTATTTGTATTTTAATATAGTACACTCATTTGAGGAAGTTAGCCATTCTTAGAAATGTGTTATTGTTTTGAATTGTTACCTTTTTCTATTTTGAAGAATGGAATAATCTGAATAGATTGGTTCCATATCAACCTACAAAAATATAATAAATAATGTTTATATATATATAATATAATATATGGTGTTGCATAAGTAATAAACCTTTTGTTACGACTTAAACCAGTCAGTTTCAATTAATAAATTAAATTGTCTGGATGAAGGCTTCCAAATATGTTTCCTTTTTCAGTGCCATTTATAATACAAAGAACATCAAAATATTAATTAATTAATTACCCTGGTCGATGAAATAACATCAATATTTTAAATTATATATTATATATTTAACTTTTATTATGTTGTCGAATTTTTTATGTATAAAGTAAAGTCCTTCTCATCCCAGTCATAGGGTTGTTGCATGTAAAATATTTTCAATAAATGCAACCCACCTTCCACAGCAGTACTCAAAAAGATATTGAACAGGGGTCTTTTTGAATTTCGCGCACAAAAAAGACGCCCGCGCATGCGCTTGTTTTAGAAGGTAAGTCAAGGGCGGAACTTTAAGTGACGAGAAATTTCCCATCCGTATTTAAAGTTGTTTATAGTTAAATGAATTAAATAACTATTATAAAGGGGAAAAAGGTATCATACGATACCGTAACATTAACTAATACACCGCATTAGAAATTTTAACCTTCGCTTGTAAATGAAATTCACAATTAGTGTTGATATTGATTTTATCATTCATGTAACTTTTCATTTTTTTCAAGATCGCGAAAAATAGTCTCAAGCTTTGATTTTCAGAGTACATTTTTTAGAAAAGTTTTTAGAATAAATTAATTAATTAAATTGGGTGAAGCCGTAGGAAATGTTTTTCCTCTTTCAATACCGTTATATTTTCCCGGGCGTAAAATCGAAGGAGTGTTTTTCATCCCAAATTTCTCTTTATATATGGTAACGGAACCAATTACCGAGGGAGATCCAATTGTCTGAGATCGAACTTAAAATTCTTCCTATTTTCAATATTTTTGCACATACACTTAATTTTTATGATTCAAAACTTTGACTGAAGGGTGGCAGTTACAAAATTTTCATCGAAAATGGATTTATTGCGCAAAAAAATTCCCAACAAATTAAATACACATTGTGATGAAAGAATTTTTTAAATATGATTTTTTGATACAATAATTTCAAAAAAAATTTATAAATTTTTATTTAACACCAAGTTGAAATAATAAACTAATAATGATTTTTTCAACTTTTTAGCATTGGTATGTGTTGAAATTATTATTATTCTATGAAAAAAAATTTTCTTTGTTTTCGTATTTTTAGAAAAAAAATGTCTATCATATTGTAATATTGCGATATCCGATTTTTATTTTTTCAGAACCGAAAAACTTTTTTGTATCAAACATTTTTTAATCTCATTTAGCATCTTCATTATTATCCTTCATTATTTTAAATGATTGAGAATTCGATTTTTAATCACTTTCCAATGCGATTTTGAAAACCCATGAAATTTTGATCTCAAAATTCTCGGCTGATTTTCTCGGAATCGGCTAATTTTTTAAATGCTACTTTATTCACTCACATCGACAAACTTCACATCTGAGTATTATGTTTTTACTTTTTGTTTAAACTGAAAATTAAATTTTTTCACAACTCGCAATTGAGCCTGCTCAAACTTTGAGTTAGAGTCACTTTTACTTTTCCTCGAGCCTGGATAAATATTTTTAAACAAAATTGTTGGGCCTCCATTTAACACCACTTCAACTCGGGAGTGAACGTTTGTTTCATCTTTGAATGGTGATTTTGATTTTACAGAATGTTTTTTCGCTCTTTTGAAAAATTTCCATTTTGTTGGTAATTTAGTTCTGTACTGCCACTCTTAATGAGACTCATTTGATGACTTGTACTAAAAAAATAACATATTTAAGTTTCAAGTTAGAAGAAATCAACTGTTTCCTCTACAAAATGGTTCCCCCTCGGTAATTAGTTCCATTACCCCATACTAACAAATCACAAAAAAACCATTGGTGTGACATCTGTTGCACCTCATTTTAAAGAATTTGAATTTTCATTATGCCTTAATTTGTTTTCGTGCCTGAAAAATGTTGCAACTCAAAATTACACCGAATTCGGCGTACTTTTGAGGATCGACTTTTTACAGTGATATTTGAAATTTCTTTTAAAATGTACATATATTTTTTAAGATAATCATTTTCATTATTTTGTTTTCTAAATTTGTTGCAACACTTGCATGAAAATGGAGACATTTCTTGTTTGTAAAGTGTGTGCAAAGTACCAGATTCCTCTATATTGTGAGATTAGCATGCGGAAATATAGCACTCCCGTACAGTTTGCCGTGCTGGAATATTTCGACGCTAATCTCACAGTAAAGGAAACTGGCGCTTTGCGCACACTTTACAGGCACGGAATATCGGCAATTTTCCTGCACCTTTTCCAAAAATATCGTATGTGACGCGTTTTATGCATTGCGTTATCTTATTATATTAAAAAAAAATTTTTTATTTATGCTGTATAGAACTTACAGACAAATATAAAACAATTTTGATGTATTAATTATCTGAGTGAATTTGGTTAACATGACAGTTGTTCTTTTTTATAAACATATCTTTAGTTACTTGTTTTGACTATAACTGGTGAAGAATTCTTAGATATAATTCTAAATATCTTTGGTATTATCACTTAAAAAAATTCACTAAGATTGTAATAGATTTATTATTATTTCACAAAGATTTCGCAAGGATTTTAAAAGATTTTATCAGATTTCCAAAATTGAGGTTTTAATTTGTGAATAATTCTTAGATATAATTCGGAAGATTTGGCAAAGACTTCAGAAAGATTTCAAGGATTGGTAAATTACTCTTGGATACAATTCGGAAGAATTCCAAGAATTCGCAAAGATTTCAAAGATTTCAGAAGGGTTGCATAGATTCCAAAATTTCACAAAGATTTCAAAGATTCCAGAGAGTTTCAAAGAATTCAAAAAATTTCAGAATATTTCTAAGATTTTGCAAAGATTTCAAACATATTGAAGAAATTCACAAAGATTTCAAAGATTTCAGCAGATTTCCAAGATTGGGATTATGATTGATAAATAATTCTAAGATATAATTCTTGGATATAATTCAGAAGATTTGGCGAAGATTTCAGAAAGATTTCAAGGATTGGTAAATTATTCATCGATATAATTCAGAAGAATTCTAAGAATCCGCCAGGCTTCTAAAGATTTAGAAAGATTCGATAGATTCCAAAACTTTACAACAATTTCGAAGATTTCAGAGAGTTTCACAGCATTTAAAACATTTCAGGAGATAGCGAAGATTTCAAACGCATTAAAGAAATTGACAAAGATTTCAAAAGATTTCAAATCATTTCACAATGATTTCCAAGAGTTCGCAGAGATTTCAAAAATTTCAGGAAGATTTCAAAGGTTGGTGAATAATTCTCAGATGTAAATATAAACATCTTTGGTATAAGCATTTCAAAGAAATTAAGAAAGATTTCAAAAGATTGTAAATCATTTCTCAAAGACTTCACAAAGATTTCAAAAGATTTCAGCAGATTTACAAGATTGGGAATATGATTGGTGAATAATTCTTAGTTATAATTCTTAAATACAATTCAGAAGATTTGGAAATTATTTCAGAAAGATTTCAAGGATTGATAAATTCTTAGATGTAATTCAGATAAATTCTAACAATCCGCAAAGATTCCAAAGATTTAGAAAAATTCGATAGATTCCAAAATTTCACAACGATTTCGAAGATTTCAGAGAGTTTCACAGAATTGAAAACATTTCAGAAGATAGCAAAGATTTCAAACGCATCAAAGAAATTCACAAAGATTTCGTAAGATTTCAAATCATTTCACAGAGATCTCCCAAGTTCGCAGAGATTTCAAAGATTTCAGAAAGATTTCAAATGTTGGTAAATAATTCTCAGATATAAATCTAAATATCTTTGGTATTAGCATTTCAAAGAAATAAACAAAGATTTCAAAAGATTGTAAATCATTTCACAAAGACTTCACCAAAATTTCAAAAGATTTCAGCAGAATTTCAAGATTGGGATTATGATTGGTAAATAATTCTTAGATATACTTCTTAGATATAATTTTCATGATTTCGCAAAGATTTCAAGATGATTTCAAGAATTGATAAATTATTCTTAGATATAACTCAAAAGAATTCTAAGAATCTGCAAAGATTCCAAAGATTTTACAAAGATTAGATAGATTCCAAAACTTCACAACGATTTCAAAGATTTCAGAGAATCTCAAAAATTCAAAATATTTCAGAAGATTGCAAAGGTTTCAAATGCATCAAAGAAATTCACAAAGACTTCCAAAGATTTCCAATCATATCACAAAGATTTTCAGGATTTCGCAGAGATTTCAAAGGTTCCAGAAAGATTTCAAAGGTTGGTAAATAATTCTCAAATGTAAATTCAAATATTTTTGGTATTAGCATTTCAAAGAAATTAACAAATATTTCAAAAGATTTTAAATCATTTCACAAAGATTTCACAAAGATTTCAGCATATTTCCAAGATTGGGATTATGATTGGTAAATAATTTTCAGATATAATTCTTAGATACAATTTAGAAGATTTGGCAAAGATTTCAGAAAGATTTGAAGGACTGGTGAATTATTCTCAGGTATAGTTTAGAAGTATTCCAAGAATCCGCAAAGATTCCAAAGATTTCAGAAAATTTGCAAAGATTTCAGAGAGTAAACAAAAGAGTTCAAAACATTTCAGGAGATTCCAAGGATTTTGAAAAGATTTCAAAGAATTCCAAGATTTCGCAGAGATTTCAAAGGTTTCAGAAAGATTTCAAAGAATTGTAAATAATTCTGGTATTGGCATTTCAAACAAACTGACAAAAATTTCAAAAGATTTCAAATCAATTCACAAAGACTTTACAAAGATTTAAAAAGAGTTCAGTAGATTTCCAAGTTTGGGATTCTAACTCGTAAATAATTTTTAGATATAATTCTTAGATACAATTCAGAGGATTTTGCAAAAATTTCAGAAAGATCTCGAGGATTGGTAAATTATCCTTAGATATAATTCAGAAGATTTGGCAAAGATTTCAGAAAGATTTCGAGGATTGGTAAATTATCCTTAGATATAATTCAGAAGATTTGGCAAAGGTTTCAGAAAGATTTCGAAGCTAGGTAAATAATTCTCAGATGTAAATCTGAATATCTTTGGTATTAGCACTTCAAAGAAATAACCAAAGATCTCAAATCATTTCACAAAGATTTCAGCAGATTTCCAAGATTGGCACTATGATTGGCAAATAATTTTTAGATATGATTCTTAGATACAATTTAGAAGATTTGGCAAAGATTTCAGAAAGATTTGAAGGGCTGGTAAATTATTCTCAGACATAATTTAGAAGAATTCCAAGAATTCGCAAAGATTGCAAAGATTTCAGAAAAATTTCAAAGATTTCAGAGAGTAAACAAAAGTGTTCAAAACATTTTAGAAGATTCCAAGGATTTTGCAAAGATTCAAAAGATTTCAGAAAGATTTCAAAGGTTGGTGAAAAATTCTGAGATGTAAATCTAAATATTTTTGGTGTTAAGGTTTCAAAGAAATTAGCAAAGATTTCGAAAGATTTTCAATCATTTCACAAAGACTTCAGAAAGATTTCAAAAGATTCAAAATCATTTCACAAAAATCTGCAAGAGTTCGCAGAGATTGCAGAAAGATTTCAAAATATTTCAGAAAGATTTCAAGGATTGGTAAATTATTCTTAGATATAATTCAGAAGAATTCCAAGAATCCACAAAGATTCCAAAGATTTCAGAAAAATTTCAAAGAATTCAGAGAGTAAACAAAAGAGTTCGAAACATTTCAGGGGATTCCAAGGATTTTGCACAGATTTCAAAGATTTCAGAAAGATTTCAAAGGTTGGTGAATAATTCTGAGATGTGAATCTAAATATCCTTGGTGTTAGCATTTCAAAGAAATTAGAAAATATTTCAAAAGATTTTGAATCATTTCACAAAGACTTCATAAAGGTTTCAAAAGATTTCATCAGATTTCCAAGATTGGGATTCTAATTGGTGAATAATTCTTAGATATAATTCTTAGAAACAATGCAGAAGAATGGGCAAAGATTCAGGAAAGATTTCAAGGAATGGTAAATAAATCTTAGACATAATTCAGAAAAATTCCAAGAATCCGCAAAGTTCCAAAGGTTTCTAAAAGATTTCGAAGATTGATAGAGTTTTCAAAGATTTCGCAAAAATTTCAAGCACATGAAAGAAATTCACGATGATTGCAAAAGATTTCAAATCATTTCACGAAGATTTAGCAGATATTTCAAAGATTTCAGAAAGATTTTAAAGGTTGGTAAATATTTTTCAGATGTAAATCTGGATATTTTTAGTATTAGCATATCAAAGAAATTAACAAAGATTTTAAATCATTTCACAAAGACTTCACAAAGATTCTATAAGATTTTAGCAGATTTCCAAGATTGGAATTCTAATTGGTAAATAATTATTAGATATAATTTAGAAGAATTCCAAGAATCCGCAAAGATTCCAAAAATTTCAGAAAGATTTTTTAGATTCCAAAATTTTACAGAGATTTCGAAGACTTCAGAGAGTTTCAAAGATTTCAAAACATTTCAGAAGATTTCAAATATTTCTCAAAGATTTCAAACATATAATAGAAATTCACAAAAATTTCAGAAGATTTAAAATCATTCCAAAAAGATTTCCAAGATGTCGCAGAGATTTCAAAGATTTCAGAAATATTTTAAAGGTTGGTAAATAATTTTCAAATGTCAATCTAAATATCTTTGGTGTTAGCATTTCAAAGAAATTAACAAAGATTTTAAGTTATTTCATCAAGACTTCACAAAGATTTCAAAAGATTTCAGCAGATTCCCAAGATTGGGAATCTAATTGGTAACTACTTCTCGAGTATAAATCTTTGATATAATTTAGAAGAATTCGTAAAGATTCCAGAAAGATTTCAAAGATTGGTGAATGATTCTTAGACTAATTCAGAAGATTTCCAAGATTAAACAAAGATTTCAAAACTGCAGAAGATTTCAATGATTTCATAAAGCTTTTAAAAGATTTCAGAATGTTTCCAAGATTTCGCAAACACATCAAAAGATTTCAAAGATTTCAGAAAGATTTGAAACACTTAAAAAAAATTCACAAAGATTTCAAAAGATTTAAAATCAATTCATAAATATTTCAAAAGATTTCGGAGGTCGGTAAATAATTCTTAGATGTTAATCTAAATAGCTTTGGTATTGGTATTTGGAAGAAATTAACAAAGATTTCAAAAGACTGTAAATCATTTTACGAAGTAAATTACGAAGTAAATTAAACTAATTAAACTGAATAACAATGTAATTGAAAATTATATCTAATCATTTCTTGCCAGTTACAATACCAAAGATAATTAAGCAAAGATATGTTTATAAAAAATAATAGCTGTGATGTCAACTAAATCTAGGCAGATAATTGAGACATAGAAATTGTATTATATTTCCCATACATGTCTGAAAAATGTTCAAAATAAATAACTTGAGAGGGCCACCATCATGTGCCAAATCGTCTCAAGCAATTATTATGTAATTGTATTCACTTCTAGTAACACCATAAAGTACAATTTTCATTAATAATTTTAAGCAATGAACGCTAATCTATATGTCCTTATTTGGAAAATACAGCATAAAGTTAATTTGAAAAATTCGATATTTTTAAAAACATTCAAGACATTTTGAGAGGATTCAAATTAATTTATTATATAACAAGTAATTATTAATAATTACATCTCTCAGAGAATATCCTTTGTGCAGAGCTTAAACATTGTTCTTTATTGTCATAAACTTTTAGGAATGTTTTAATTTCTGAATACACTGGAACCTAGATTTAACGGCCCTCCATACACCGCCTTCCTAGAATTTTCACCGGCTGCATTCCATGATGAAGGAGTCCAAGGAGCTGGGAGAGAGGCACAGTGAGCTCAGCAGAGTTAAGGACGTTGGATAAAAGGCACTTCAAATTTTTTTTGGTTGCCCCCAACCATTAACACGGCCCTGACCCCATATTAATTTTCGGGAGTAGATTGTAGGATAAATAGACAAAAGTAAATGAAAAAACGTTTTCTATAGAATTCTTTCACAAAGTAAACTTCACAATTTTGAAGCAAATTTCGCAATTCAATGCGAAACAAAAGTGAAAAATACTTCCAAATTTTCGGAGAACCACGCGATGGAAGATGACAGATGAAGAAGCAGGAGAAACCGATCTAGCAGCACGTTCACAAGGCGGTAGTGACCACTTTTTGTACTAAAATGCTAAAATCGCAGATTACCCAGAGAATCGCGGTCGGTCATTTATTTTTTTCTTCAAAATTAATTATCAGAATATATGAATAAAAACTCACAATTTCCGTTATAAACATGCATCCTGAAATTATTTTTTGCAGAAATACAAAGGTAAAGTAAAATTTAAAAAGTTCTTTACTAAGTTCACAAGTGATTCATAAATGCATAAATTCACTAAGTTTAGACAATTATTTATTGCTAACTTCACAAATCACAAGTCACTTTCCTTCATAAATGAATAAATTTACCAACCCTGTGAAATTATTCATTTATAAATACACAAGTCTTTGTTCTTTGTGAATAAACAAATAAATTCACCAACTTTGCGACATTATTTATTTCCAAATTTACAAGTCTCTGTCTTTTATGAATAAATAAAGAAATAAATTCACCAACCTCGAGAAATGTTTTATTCCCAAATTCACAAGCCTCTTTCTCGTAAATAAATAAAAAAATTCTCTAAGTTCTCAAATTATTTATTCATAGATTCACAAGCCTATTTCCTTTATAAATTAATTAATTCATCAAACTTGTGAAATTATTTATTTATAAATTCACAAGTCTCTGTCCTTCATGAATAAATAAATAAATAAATTTACCAACTTTGGGAAATTATTTATTTCCAAATTTTAACTTATGAATTTGGAAATAAATAATTTCGCAAAGTTGGTAAATTTATTTATTCGTTCATTCATGGAGGACAGCGACTTGTGAATTCAAAAATAAATCATTTCGCAAAGTTGGTAAATTTATTTATTCATGAAGTAAAGTGACTTGTGAAGTGAGCAATAAAGAATTGTCTAAACTTAGTAAATTTATGCATTTCTAAATGACTTGTCAGCTTAGTAAACAACTTTATGAATAGTATTTCATCTTTGTATTTCTGCAAAAAATAATTTCAGGATGCATGTTTATAACGAAAATTGTTACTTTTTATTCATATATTCCGATAATTAGTTTCGACAAAAAGGATAAATTACCGACAGCGATTCTCTGGGTAATCTGCGACTTCATCATTTCAGTACAAAAAGTGGCCGCTACCACCTTGTAAACGCGCTACTAGATCGGTTCCTCCTGCTTCTTCATCTGTCATCTTCCTCAGCGTAGTTCTCGAAGAATTTGGAAGTATTTTTCACTTTTGTTTCGCACTGAATCGCGGAATTCGCTTCATAATTGTGAGGTTTAGTTTTTGGAAGGAATACAGAGCGTTTTTTTTTATTTAGTATCGGTGTTGTGTCTGTAAAATAAGACTGAAGTCAAGTGTGTTTGACACTCGCCATCTGTTTTTGGGATTCGTCTGCTCGGTGTTGATTTCAACGTTTTAGAAAATAGTTATTTATAAACAAGTTTTGAAAAATATATATTTTTTTAAATTTTGTCAATTTCTTGGTCCATTCTAGTGGTGAATGGAAACTGACCACGAGTGTTTCTTGGATTGCGGTGCAACTGAAACGCCGCAGAAAAAAAGTCGACGTTAAGCTGGTGGATCGATGCCATGGCAACGACTCCAGGCAGCAGACTGCTGGCCGACGTTTTGGTATCATAAGATACCAAGGAATGCCAACATATTCCATTCTCGTCCACTGTTCCCATTTCCATTTTTTATTTTCGCAATCTTCTTTCAGTGCAATTGCTGCATTTGTTCTTTCCTGATGGTCCAGCACTACATTCGACAGAAAAAGGATTCGAAACAAAAAACTACATTTAAGCCAACCGTTCCCGTGCATAAATCTTGATGTGGGCCTAGTAAGATTCTGACCAGTTTGTCCTACTTCTGGTGTGGCCTTAATCGGGTAAACTGACATGGGACACACATAGCTTTTAACGCTTTTGCAAATGATTACTCTACATAGGGAAACTTGTCAGGGCCCTCCCAGATTTTTCAATGATTGCCCTAGTTTCTAAAATTATAATAATCATACAGAAAAAAACATTATTTTATAATGAAAAAGTACTTTTATTACTTTTTGACCAAAAATGCATTTTTTTAGATTCTTTTGAAGACTGAAGATTTGGAAAAAGCCTGTTGCCGTCTGATACATGCACATAAAAAAACAAAAGTTGAAATGTGTTGCAGATAAATTTTGGAACGGTTAAAAATTTGTCGAATTTCGGCGAAAGTTCAGATAAAGTTTCGAACAGCTGAACCCTCCGATTTCTTTCAAACTCCGTATACTCACGTATTTTAATGCGCTGATTACGAATACGATAGAGAAAATCGGCACAAATTTGATTTTCATGTTGAAACCATAAAAAAACCATAAAAATCATGATTTTTTTGAGTTTATCTCAGCCAATATGCAAAATTTCGCAAAATGTTAAAAACAAGAGTTGTAGATCTCATCGAAATACACATTTCTTGTTACACACATTTTTTCACGAGTCATAGTCTCTGAGAAAATTAGTAAAACATCTGATAAAATGTAACAAATTTCAATGCAATAAGCGTCAGGTCTTTCTTTGTCGTCCGCGCTCATGGTACTTACGGGCTTGTGTTTCTCGCGTGCATTCATTAATTTTGAGACTATTTGAGTGGATAGAGCATTGAATATTTTAAGCTGACTGGAGCGAGCGATTTGCGAAGCGAATATTTTTTTCAATATTGTTTTTTTGGAGCTTTTCATGAGCTTTCACTACTTGCCTTCTCACGAGTTCTCATCAAGATGAATCATCAATATAATATTAACAGTTTGAGTATGATCCTCCAAAATAGAGAAAAAACGCTTCAGTGGCTGCGACAAATCAAGTTGATTCCAACTGATCGATTCCGCTCTGAATACAAGAAGATTGCTTTGTTCGAATCTGGAATGCCTCCCCCCCCCTCCCCCAATATAGATTGGAAAGGGGTAGCGGTGTGACCTCAACCTTTTCTGTGACCAGTCACAGGGTGCCTTCCCGTCCCCACGAGACATTGGAAAGGGGTAGCTGTGTAACTTGAATTATTTCTGTGACCATTTTTTTTTCATGAAAATCGATGTATCACTAATTTTCTCGGGAACTACTACTCCTAGAAAAAAATGCTTGTAACAAAAAATATGTATCTCAATGAGATCTACAACTTTTGTTCGTGACATGTTGCGAAATTTTGCGTATTGATTAAGATAAACGCAAGAAACCATAATTTTCATGGTTTTTTCATTGTTTCAACATGAGAATCGAATTTGCGCCAACTTTCACTATGATATTTATAATCAGCGCGTTCAAATATGTGAGTATAGGGAGTTTCAAGGAAATCTGAGGGTTCAGCTATTCAGAACTGCACCCGAAACTATCACCGAGGTTAGGAGAATGATCCTGACGTCATCTAACTACGTCACGCTGGAGTGAGCAAATTGAGGTAGAACGTAGAATCTGTAACAAAAAACACAAATAAAACTTTGTTCTTGTTTATAAATTTCCTCTGAAATAGATTAAACCATTGTAAACGCACTAAGACTCATTTTACACCACCTAGCAAAAAGCAACTGACAACTGGGAATCGCCATTTTGCTCCAGTTTAATGAACTTAAATGACGGTAGACAGCGCTGGCGTCGCAACTTTCGCTAGTTTTCGAATAAAAATTCAGGCGAAAGCAGACGAAAGATTACCCTGGCAAGTTTAAAATCATAAAATTATCTCCGCTTTATGTGAAGTTCGACCGGAATGTTTAATTCTTGTTGCAGTGAATCTTCCACCTGGAGTCGATGCAAACTTTATCTTTTGTTTTTTCTGTGCGTTGATTGTTGATCGATGAAGAAGCCGATCATCTCTTAGCACGTTATGGCTCTTCTTTCCTCGCCAACGAATAAAATTAATATAACTAATTCATTTTTCAACTTGAACAATATTTTCTCACATAAGGCACAAGAACAATCAAAATCGCTTTGGAACACATAATTATTCTCACTTCGTTCAGGCGTTCCCTTACGTCTTCACACTGTACAACGCCATTTAAAGAGCTATATTTTGTTTGCATTACAGTGGCGTTGATGTCATCGGCGCGCTTTTTCAAAATGCAAAAAATGATTATGTAAATAATATCCAATGTAATTACGATTTTTGTAACTGAATCAGTAAAATGAATGAATGATATGGTTATATAAATGAATTTTAACTTTATTCTTCGAAAGTATGTTTGTAAATCATTGAAGATGCCCCTATTTTAAAGCCCCATTAATGCCCGATTATAATTTAACATCTTTTATTCAACATAAAAATACTGTTCAGCGTCTCTTTTTAATGGGGCTGAGTAAGGCAACTTCTGCACTCCCAGCATTCCCAGCTTGAGAAGAGTAATAAAAGGATCACAGAGAATCCTGGGGTTTTACTTTTATCTTAAAGTTGTATCGAAGTGATTTGCAGCAGACTGATACTCAGTTGATTAAAATGATCCACATTTAGTAAAGAAATTATAATTGATAAGTGAACATCGACATTTGATGCCTATATCAAGAGCCAATGTTTACCTTATAGCACCTTATAGCATCTTAGTGGTCAACCACAGATTACATAAAGTATTTTTCTGAATTTTTCAAATCACCTCACTCCAGATTTGCTCTAACAATTATTAAAAATGAACATCAGTGTTTATTTAAACTATTATTCTTTAGTCTATAAATCATCAAAATTCCTATTTATTTATCGCAGGTATTCCCCTTATTTCACCTTTTACTCGTTCTTCCACTTATACGAGTATGCGAACTGAATTAATAGAACCCAAAAGGAAAATCAAAATATTTTTCATTGAAAGATAATTCTCTTTCGCCGAATAGTCTTCTATTATATTTTTGAATAAGAATTCACCTTTTTGGCTTTAAAATTTTATTATTTCTTTGAAAGCCTAATTATTTTGTTGAAAGTTCAACTGTTTGTTTGAAAATTCGACAATTTGTGTAAGATCGAACTATTTTGTTGAAAATTCGCCTTTTTTGATTGAAAATTAATCTCTTTTGGCAGACATTTCATCCTTTTCGGTTAAAAATGGAACTGTTTGTTAGAAAATTAATCTGTTTTGGTTGAGCATTTATTTATTTTGTTCAAAAGTCAACTTTTTTCGTTGAGGATTCATCTTTTTTACTTGAAAAACAACTACTTGGTTGAAAGTTGAACAACTTTGTTGAAAATTCATTTTTTTGGTCAATGATTCATAATTTTAGTTAAAGGTTCATTTCTTTGGTTGAAAATTTAACTATTTATGTTGGAAATTCGTCTTTTTTATTTAAAAATTCATTTCTATAGTAGACATTAGTAGACAATTCATGTATTTTGTTCAAAATTCATCTTTTTTCTTAGAAATATAATCTTCTTGGTTAAAAATTCAACTATTTGGTTGAAAATGTATGTATTTTGTTGAAATTTCATATTTTTGGGGAAATATAATTTTCTTCGCTGAAATGTCAACTATTACATTATTCGTTGAGAATTCATCTTTTTTGCTTGAAAATTCAATTACTTGTTTGAAAGTTGAAATACTCTGTTAAAAAATCTTTTTTTTTTTGGTCGAAGATTCATCATTTCAATTCAATGTTCATTTCTTTGGTTGAAAATTTAACTATTTTGTTGGAAATTCGTTTTTTTGTTGAAAATGTTTGTTTTTTTAATAGAACATTCCACTCTTTAATTGAAATTTCATGTACATCGTGGAAAATTCGGCTCTTTGGTTTGAAATATAATCTTTTTGGCTGAAAATTTATCTTTTTTGACAGAAATCTAATTTTTTTGGTTCAAAATTTATGTATTTTTTTTTAATTCGTCTTTTTTGGTAGAGAATTACTCTTTTTAGTTAAAAATGCAACTGTCTAGTTGAAAATAATTCTGTTTCAGTTATGGATTCACCTATTTTTTTGAAAATTTGTCTTTTTGGGTTGAATTCAACTGTTCTAGATATAAAATTGAAACCTTTTTTGGCTTAAAAACTAATTTTTTACTGAAAATTCACCTACTCTATTTTTGGTAGAAAAGTATTTTTTTTTTAGTTACAAATTTAACTATTTCGTGAAAAATGTATGTATTTTGTACAAAATTCGTCTTTTTTGTCAAAAATGCAAATTTTTAGTTGAAAACTATTATTCGTAGCAGAGGATTCAACTATTTTGTTGAGAATTCGTTTTTTGTAGATGAATCTAACTGTTTTAGATCTAAAATCAAAATCTTTTTGGGTTGAAATATCAACTATCACACTTCTCGTTGAGTATTCATCTTTTTTGGTTGATAATTAAACTAATTGGTTGAAAGTGGAACTATCTTGTTAAAAAAACATTTTTTTGGTTGAAAATTTATCAAATAAGTTGAAAATTCCCTTTTTTTGTTGAAAATATCTTTCCTAATTTTAAAGTTCGAAAATTTTCGAAGTTTCAAGTACTGGGTTTAAAATTCACGTTTTGTTGAAAATTCGTCATTTTTAGTAGGAAATTAATGTTCTTGATGCAAAATTTTCGTTTTGTTGAATATTCATCATTTAATCTGAAAATTCATCTTATTGGTTGCGAATTTAACTATTTTATAGAAAATTCGTCTTTTTTTGGTTAAAAATTAATGTATTTTTTTGAAACTTCATCTTTTTTGGCAGAAATATAATTTTCTCGTTGAAAGACCAACTATTAGATTTTTTGTTGAGAATTCATCTTTTCTGCTTGAAAATTTAACTTCTGGGTTGAAATTTGAACTACTTCGTTGAAAAATAATTTTTTTGGTCGATCATTCACCATTTTAGTTGAAAATTCATCTCCTTGGTTGGAAATTTAACTATTTTGTTGAAAATTCGTCTTTTAGCAGAAAATTCCACTCTTTAATTGAAAATTCATGTCTTTTCTCAAGAGTTCGGAGTTTCTGTTAGAATTATAATCTTCTTGGTTGAAAAGTCAACTATTTGGTTAAAAATTTAATTTTACCTTTTTTGGTTGAAATATCAACTATTACATTTTTCGTTGAGAATTCATCTGTTTTGGTTAAAAATTCAACTACTTCGTTGAAAGTAGAACTGCTTTGTTAAAAAAAAATGTTTTTAGCTCTCGATTTATCATTCAAGTTGAAAATTCGTTTTTCATTTGATGAAAATGTATCTTTTATAATCGACGATTCAAGTATTTGGTTTAAAATCATGTACTGTGTTGAAAATTCTTTTTTTTTTGTAGAAAATTGATGTTCTTGATTGAAAATTCATTTTTTTGGTGTGAGATTCATCATTTATTTTGAAAATTCATTTTACTGATCTAAAATTTAACTATTTAGTAGAAAATTTGTCTTTTTTTGTGGAAAACATAATTATTCTGTGTTTGGTTGAGAATTAATCTTTTTTAGTTGAAAATTCAACATTTTGGATGAAAATTTTTTCCTTTTGTAACTGAAAAATCTTTCTTGATTGAAAATTCAACTTTTTTGTTAAAAATTCGTGTATTTTAGTTGAATTCAATTATTTGGATAAAAATTCATCTACAGGTATTTTGTTCAAAACGCAATACTTTTACTTCAAATTTCAGGGGTTTAAAGCGTCTTATGTTATTTCAAATTAAGAATGTTTTCTTTCCGTTCATTTGCAAAAAAAACAACGCGACTGTCGGTTGCTAAGATCGTGAATTTGGGCAAGTAGATTTTTGGATTCACTAGATTAGATCATTTTGATATTAAATGAAAGATTGAATTGAGCTGCAGCACTTTCGATATATCAGGATTTATTGTGATAAAATAGGAAAAAAATTAATTTCACTCAACCTGCACAGAAAGTACGCCTTTGCGTGCCTGTAAAGTGTGAGCAAAGTGGCTTTTTCTCGCCCGGAGACGAAGCGAGCGCAAAGTAACATTTTGCACCCACTTCTTCAGTCCCGGGCGGAAAACACTACTTTGCGCCCACTTCAATGCCCCCAAAAACAAACTTTAGGTGCAGATTATGAACAAAAAGTATCGTGTATATCATGGACGAACAATTGACAATCCCCACTCATGTGATTTGACGCACTCGTGGGAACTGCCAAGTTTACGCCCTTGATACACAATATACTATTTCAGAAGGTTTTTATAACAAGAAAAATCAATTTTTCCTTTAGGCATATGCAGATAGTGTTTCATACTAATGAAAGGAGAAGAATGAAAAATTAAATGCCGGAAACCAGAATCCATTATCTGATAACATGGAAGACAATACAGTTACAAAAAGCCTCTTGATATAATGGCTGGTGCTTTTTGCGCGCGCGCGCATGCAGATAAAACAAAATTTTTTTCGTTATTTTTTTACCCTCGTCACAGCAAAAGCGACCGAACGAGTTCATAATTAATTTTCGTAATAAGTACTGGACAGAGTGACTCCTTTTATACCTTTCATGTTCGAGAGAAATGTTTTATTTCGAATCTGTCGTGTACAATAGGTTCTCCAAGATTTTATTTCATTCAATCTGTGATTTGATTAGAACTAAAGTCTCTTTGCGCGCAGTACATTACTATGTTCAAATTATCACTTGTGAATTCTGAAGTTGACATTTTTATGTTTAGGAAAGGACATGTATCGACCCCCAGTTAAAATAATATTTGGATGTTGATGGTAAATTGGTAAATTGTAAATTAAGATAACAACAAGATTTTTACATTGTTTGAGCAATATCGTCAGAAAAATTAATGTATTTCTTCTGACTAGAAAACATTCATGAAAATTAATAGAATAATTTAATAAGCAATTATTAAATTTGGTGGAAAATCATGTAACGTCATGATTAATAATAAAGGAAGCACGATCACATTTCGACAACACACTTAAATGTAAGTATTAGTGAAGATAAAATTAGAAATTTGGTAACTAGTTGACGAGAAAAAAAGACTTTTGTATATATTTAATATCTGCTAAGTATGTCTTTGGTGAACGAAATTCAACAATAAAAGAAGAGTTATTTGGACATAGTTATTTATAAACATATTTATAGAATTCATCAAAATTTGAACGTCTCATCAATTAGTTGAGAAACTCACCTTACAAGAGAGGGAAATAGACTGAAATATGCAAGTGTAGGCTAGTGTAGGTATCTTGTTGTCGAATTTTCGAGGGAGGAAATAGAAGAGAACAGTGGTGGGATAGTTTTTTCTTAGTTTTCTATGGAGTTACGGTGACTTGAGAGAAGAGAAAGAAATTTTTATTGAAAGAATGCAAGTTTTATGATTATTCCAAAACAGATATTTCATATAAATAATAAAATATGTTTTGACTTCAACAAAAGAAGATAACAAAGTAACTTTAATTGATAATATCAATAAATTGAATAAATATATTTGAATTTTAATTACGAAGAAAAGCTGCCATGCGCATATACACTGTTATTATACTGTATGTTTCATTGTCCATGACTGTAGTTATCCTGTAAATTACCCCTGATGAGGAAGTCTAAATTAGCTTCGAAACATGTTGGGTCCCCAGTAGTATAAAAAAGATGGAAAAAAGAAAGAGTGTGAGAATGGTTTTGGTTGAGTCTTTTTTTTCTCCCTCTTTTTTCTTTCTGTTGTGTACATTTATTGTACATTTGTCTCTAATGAGCCGAAAAAACAGGAAGTCGCAAAGTCTATTTCTGAAATATGAACTTTTTGGGAGTTCTTTCCCAGTACACAAAAAATTTTCATAAGAAAATAGATTATATTTCGATCTTTAAGGAAATTCTTAAGGATATCTAAAATAGGGACACAAGTGACTTTTCAGAGAAGATCGTAAAATGTAACATGACACTCTTAAGAGTCTAAGGGCTGATTTGGACGTAGAGAGAAACACTATGGTTGTGTGCGTGTTTTTAGTGAAGAGTGAATTATATCAAAAGATTTTGGGTATGTATCATATGGAATTTTCACTGGAAATTGTTATTATCATTTACTTATCTATTTTTATTTTATGACTTCATTTCTTGTTAGAAAAAAAGGTTTTAATATGCACTAGCGTTTTTTATAACTAAAATTTTCCTATTTTTATTATTGACTAATTGTAAAAATTTGAATTAAATAATTAATTAATTGGAGATGATTGAAAAACTAAAGATTAAGGTTATTTAGTGATGCGTGGTTAAATGCAGAAACATTTTCAGTGTCGGTACGTCGGTTTACTGCTTCAGGATTACTTGCTATGTGAGTCATTTCAAAAACATTCTTTTTTTGTAATTTGTGGTTTTTTTTAAGAATTATAGTTTGGTCAAAGTCGAATCTGTGTATATGTTGTTGTTGAGTTGTAGTTAGTGTATGTGTACGATTGGAAATGTTTATATTCTCTCTTTCTGTGCTCAAAGAGTGCAATCTTTTCTTGACAATTGTATTGATGAACTCTAGTGGGTAATTGTTATTCATTAAAATGGTTTTAACTTTCTTGATATTTTCCTCTTGAAAGTCTTTGTTTGATAACAGGATGCTTCTGTCTGCTAAATTGTTAATAACATTTACTTTCATGAAAGGAGGTGTTTCGGGTCTCAATCGTGTGCAAAACTACGAATCTTGCTGACATTTGTGAACATTGCAGTTCACTTCT